>JAMKCH010032422.1:0-16663 GCA_023653785.1 Ophioderma brevispina | reverse complement strand
TACATTCTAAGACTGCATTTACATTCTAAAACTGTATTTACATTCTAAAACTGCATTTACAAAATTGAATTTACCTTCTAAAACTGCATTTACATTCTAAAACTCCATTTACAAACTGCACTTACATTCTAAAACTGCATTTACAAAACTGCATTTAAATTCTAAAACTGCTTTACAAAACTGCATTTACATTCTAAAACTGCGTTTACAAAACTACATTTACATTCTAAGACTGCATTTACATTCTTATATTGCATTTACATTCTAAAACTGTATTTACAAAACTGCATTTTCATTCTAAAAATTAGTTTTACAAAACCGCATTTATATTCTAAAACTGCATTTACATTCTAAGACTGCATTTACAAAACTGCATTTACATTCTAAAACTGCATTTACAAAACTACATTTGCATTCTAAAACTGCATTTACAAAACTGCATTTACATTCTAAAACTGAATTTACCAAACTGCATTTACATTCTAAAACTGCATCTACAAAACTGCTTTTACATTCTTAAACTGCATTTATATACATTCTAAGACTGCATTTACATTCTAAAACTGCATTTACAAATGCACTTACATTTTAAAACTGCATATACAAACTGCATTGATATTCTTAAACTGCTTTACTAAACTGCACTTACATTCTAAGACTGCATTTACAAAACTGCATTTACATTCTAAAACTGCATTTACAAAACTGCATTTTCATTCTAAAAATTGTATCTACAAAACCGCATTTATATTCTAAAACTGCATTTACATTCTAAGACTGCATTTACAAAACTGCATTTATATTCTACAACTGCATTTACAAAACTGCATTTATATTCTAAAACTGCATCTACAAAACTGCATTTACATTCTAAAACGGCATTTACAAAACTGCATTTTCATTCTAAAAATTGTATCTACAAAACCGCATTTATATTCTAAAACTGCATTTACATTGTAAGACTGCATTTACAAAACTGCATTTATATTCTACAACTGCATTTACAAAACTGCATTTATATTCTAAAACTGCATCTACAAAACTGCATTTACATTCTAAAACGGCATTTACAAAACTGCATTTACATTCTAAAACTGCATTTACATTCTAAATCTGCATTTATATTCAAAAACTGCATTTACAAAACTGCATTTATATTCTAGAACTGCATTACATTCTTAAACTGCATTTACAAAACTGCATTTAAATTCTAAAACTGGATTTACAAAACTACATTTACATTCTAAGACTGCATTTACATTCTTATAGTGCATTTACAAAACTGCATTTTCATTCTAAAACTGCATCTACAAAACGGCTTTTACACTCTTAAACTGCAGTTATGTACATTCTAAAACTGCATTTACATTCTAAAACTGCCATATATTACAAAACTGAACTAACATTCTAAAACTGCATACACAAAACCGAATACATTCTAAAATGAATTTTTATTCTTATACTACATTTACATCCTAAACGCATTTACAAAACTGACATTTATATTCTAAGACTTAATTAGAATTCTAAGACGCATTTATATTCTTATACGCATTTACATTCTAAAACTGCATTTACAGAACTGCATTTACATTTCTGAAACTGAATTTTACAAACAACGGTAATTTCATTACTAAAAAGGCATTACAAAAAAAATTGCAGTACATTATAAACGGCATTTTGGGCAATTCTTAATCTGCATTTTACATTCTAACACTGCAGTTACCCCATTTGTTTTAAAGTAGTTGCTTTAACGTATAAACTGAATTTACATCTCTAAAACTGCAGTGAAATTATAAGACTGCATTTTACCTTCTAAACTTGCCTTACATCTAAAACCGCATTTACACAACTGCATTTTCATTTCTAAGACTGCATTTACAAAACGCATTTATATTCTACACCACTGCATTAACAAAACCGCATTTACATTCTAAAACTGCATACTACAAAAACTGCCATTACATTCTAAAAATGCATTTCCGAAACTGCATTTACATTTAAAAAACTGTATTTACATCGAATCTGCATTACATTCGTAAACTGCATTACATTCCTAAAACTGCCCATTTACAACGCATGACATTCTAAAAATGCATTGACATTCTAAAACTGCAGTACTTTAAAATGGCATTTACATCTACAACGCATCTACAAAACTTGCATTTACATCTAAAACGCATTTACAAAACTGCATTTAAATTCTAAAACTGTACTTACATTCTAAATCTGCATTATATTCAAAAACTGCATTACAACTGCATTTATTTCTAGACTGCATTACATTCTTAAAGCATTTACAAAAAACTGCATTAAAATTCGAGAATGGATTTACAAAACTACATTTTAAATTATAAGATGCATTACATTCTTTATATGCATTACAAAAACTGCATGTTCATCTAAAAATGCATCTACAAAACTGCTGTTTACACTCTTAAACTGCAGTTATGTACATTCTAACACTGCATTTACATTATTCTAAAACTGCATTATATTAAAAACTGCATTTACATTCTAAAACTTGCATTTACAAAACCCGAAATTTACTTCTAAAAACTGCATTGTTATCTTATACTACATTTACATCCTAAAACTGCATTTACAAAATGCATTTACAGTCTAAGACTGTATTTAGATTATAAGAATGCATTTATATTCTGATACTGCATTTACATTCTTAAAACTGCATTTACAGAACTGATTGACATTCTAAACTGATTACAAAACTGTATTTAATCACTAAAACTGACATTTACAAAAAAAATGGAATTTACATTCTTAAAACTGCATTTGCAGTTCTTAATCTGCATTTACATTCGTAAACGGAATTTACATTCTAAATTGCATTGACATTCTAAAAAACTGCATTTAATTCTAAAACTGCATGGAATTATAAGATCTGCATTTCCCTTCAAAACTGCTTACATTCTTAACTGCATTTACAAATGCTTTTCATTCTACGACCGCATTTACAAAACCGCATTTACATTCTAAAACTGCATCTACAAACTGCATTTACATTTATTAAAAATGCATTTTTACGAACTGCATTTACATTCTAAAACTTATTTACATTCTTAATCGCATTTTACATTCTAAAAGGCATTTACATTCTAAACTGCATACCCAAAACTGCATTTACATTCTAAAACTGCATTGACATTCTAAAACTGCATTTACCATTTCTAAAATTGCAGTTACATTCTAAACTGCATTTACAAAACTGCATTACATCTAAAACCTTGCATTGGCATCTAAAAGGAAAGTTGAGGTGTTATTAACTGCGTTTTATTGGCAAGCAATGGATATATAGTGCCATCTCCATCTGGACATGACATCAACTGAAACTCTATCTGGATGGCTATCTGTCGCCGCTCCCCAGGTTTGAGCACCCTTGTTTGGCCCGCCCTCCAGTTGGCTATTTGGATGAGGTGCAATTTCTCCAGCCTGTGTCACCATAGCTGCAAAGCTATCTTTCTTGCGGCCTTTGTGTACTTTTGGGTAGTGGTTACCAATAAAGAAGTACTTTCAGATACAGTTAAGTTATTTCTCATCTCCAACTTCTGGGGATGTCGTAGGTGGGTTTGGGTCTGTATTGGTTTGATGGTGCTTGCTGCTGGTCTCCTTGATGCCAAATTCTGCTCATAGACCATGTCCTAGCATGCCTATCCTAGCCTAGGCTTTGGCTAGCCTTTAGCAGCATGAACTTACCGGACCTCGGCGTAGTCCAGATACTTTACTAACAAGGCCTAGACCTTCCTGTAAGGGCGGGGACTATAAACGACCTAGATTGACTTAAGGTCTACTCCGGGAACAGGTGGTCAATGACATGTCTGATATTGATAATGTCCCTACTTGTTCACTGGTTCCGGCTTGCATTGTAGGAGAATGTTGGGTTTTGTTCACTCTATATCATGTCACGGCTGTGAGAGTCTTGTATTTGGTGATGAAATAGTGTAACAAGGAAGGAACCTATGACTCAGTGTGCAAGCAAGTCAAGGTCCTGTCCTCTTCCTGATTGTTTTTAATGGTACATGGTACAGCATCGCTAACGCCATCTATACACCATTTTCTCACATATGGGGTACGGCTAAGCCTACGCTCATTTCTCCCTCATTTGTTATATGGTTATGGTACAGCTCCGCTAACCCCTTCACATACGCCAATATTTTAACTATATGCGGTAGGACTACGCTAAGCTCATCTCAACTCTTCCACAGTGATTTGCTAAATGTATATGGTTATGGTTCGGCTCCGCTAAAAATACAGTACGTATATTTCTACACTATATGAGTACGGCTACCCCCCCGGCCCTACGACTAATCCCCCTTACACAGTTATTGCTACTGTATATGGGTTTTATTGGTACGGGCTTCGCTAACACCATCAGTACGCCATATTTAGACTATATGAGTACGGCTCTTGCATACGCTTCATCTCACCTTCCCAGTATGTTCTCATGTATAGTTATGGTACGGCTCCGCTAACACCATCAGTACCACCAATTTCACTATAGGTATAGCTACGCCTACGCTCAGCTCACCCTTCCACAGGTATTTTCTAAATGTAATGGTTATGGTACGCTCCGCTACCAACATCAGTACGCATATCTTAACACTATATGAGTAAGCCTATGCTCATTGAGTCAGCACTCAACCTATGTTTGTATGGTTAATGTTACAGCTCCACTAACACCATCAATACGCAGTACGGCTACGCTCATGTCACCCTTCCATAGTTATGGTTATGGTACAAACTATGCTAACACAAAATCAATAAGCCATATGTTTGCAGTGTATGAGCCACCAGCTACGCCTACACTATTTGAGTCAACACTAGGGTCTAACCGATCACCCTAATTTCTGTTATACCGATTACAGATGTAAAATTTCAAAAAATATGTTCATCCCGATTCCAATTCTGATTGTTTTTGCATATTTTTTGGGGGGTTTATCATAGCCGTTTTCGACAGCCAAAAGCTGCCAGAACGTAGCAGATTAGGTAAACCACTAAAACGGGCGAAAAAGTAAGTAGGAACAACATTCACAAGCCTGTGTACATAAAAATTAATAATATTGATTGTTCAGTGTTGATTTTTTCACTGTGTGACCATCAGTTTAGAACGATTTTAATTCAAGTGGGACCCTCTTGGATATTAATTTAATCGGCTTATAGGAAAATCGGTAAAAAAATGAGAATTTGCCGATACCGATAAGTTACGATGAGGTCAGATCGTCCCGATTCAAGAATATTCTCTAGTCAACACTCTATCTATGTTTATATGGTTAATTGTATACTTTGATAACACCTCAATACACAACTTATCACACTATGAGCTACAGCTACGCCTATGCTCATTCAACACTTTATAATATGTTAGTGTGGTTATGGTATAGCGTGGGCTAACAACGTCAATAACAGATGGATGTACACATAAGAGTATGGCTACGCTACGCTCTCCGAGTCATCAATCAACCCGCTAACACCATCAATAGGGATGTATTTTACACTATAGGAGTACGGCCGTCAACCTATGCTCATCTGAGTCAGCACCCAACTAGGTTCTTGGGTAATGGTACAGCTCCACTATAAAACTATCAATATGCCATTAGTACACTATATGCGTACAGGCTACACCTATGCACTTTTCACCCTTCAGAGTTATGTTATGATTACAGCTCAACTCCTTCTAACACCAGAGCAATACGCATATTACATATACGAGGATGGCTACACTATGCTCCTCGAGGTCATCACCCAACCTCTGTTCATATGGTTAATGGTACATCTCCGCTAGCCCAAACCACTACCTATTTATACTCTAGTGTCAAGCTATTTGTGTATGCTATGCTTACGCTCATTCACCCTTCATAGTATTATCTACGAGTAATGCTACGCCACTTGAATTTAACCTTCGCCAGTATTGTTACGATGAATACGGCTACACCTATGTTCATTCCCTTTCCCAGGTTATGTGTTATATGGTTATGGCTTAGCTCCGCTGACACCAGCTAGATGGCGTATTTTAAATTATGAGTACACCTACGCCTACACTCATTTCACACTCCCACAGTTGCATGGTTACGCGCAGCTCCGCTAACACCGTCAATACACATAAATTTATACATGCGTTAGCTAGGCCTATGCTCATTCGGCCTTCTGTAGTTATGGACAGTTCCGCTACACCGATTGCAATTGATTACACTTATCTGAGTATAGGAACAGTACGCATTTCCCCTGACACAAGTCAGTATGCCATTCCAACTACAGGAGTGCAAACAGGACTACTCTATTTTACCCCTCCGTAGTTTGCCATTTTTCTTTACACTATTCGATTGTGTGAAGCCTACACTAACTTTCTCCTTGTTATTTGGTACGGTTCAGCTACATCTGTACGTTATCTTACCACCTATGCATAAATAAACTCATGCTTTTCCCTTGCTATTTGTTATAGGTTTATGATAACAAGACTTTGCTAGGCATATTACACCGGGCACCCATGAATTTCATATACGATGCTGCATTGCCTAGCCCATCCTCATTTAAATTGCCCTGTTCCCCCTTGTTATGGTTATGGCTACAGTTCTGCTCGGCTAATGCCATCTGCATCACTTTGTAACACATGTTAACAAACCATAAAAGCATAAAAGGGCACTCTCTTTATTAACATACTGTGGAGTGTAGACGCAAACGAAACTCATCACAGTTCCCTATCATATTAGTATGAGTGTTGCTTTGCTGATTTTTTAAAACGTTCAAAATGTCATCTTCTGTAGTTAGACCGATACAGCAAACAATGACATTCTGTATATGATGACAAGCTCTGCGGAGCCATATTTAGGCAATCACTGCTTTATGGGGGGTGTGGCGACAACAGCCCAACTATGACTGGCTTTGCTCCCACTATTGAACAAAACTTTTAAAAATAGCAAAATACCAGAAGTAAGCGAACAATACAGAAAGCAACTCGAGCAACTAGGCATTTGGTACTTTTAGCATTGCCCATAAGCTCATTGCATCCAATGTTCATGTCATTTAAAGAGCATGGTGATGACTCTAAGTGATTTCAGTATAGACGATAGGCATCTGTTCATGGTTACTAAGCGTGTTTAAATGAATGAGTCTCTTTCTGCCACAGTGCTGATTTGTGCATTTCATAATTTGCCATGTTTTGCCAATGTTCAGGTCCTAAATCCAGGTGTCTAACAGTTACGCCGTTTGGTTTGGTTAGTGTCTGCCAATGTTATGTCAATCGATTCCTCTATATTTGCTGAATGTGTTTTGATGACAATTCCAGTGATAATATGACTGAGTGACCCTGCAAAAATTATAAAGTTCTATTAGATTTTGCAGCTCTACTGTGGCCGTCTCCTTTTTTGTACGGTCCCCCCTATGCTGTCACTTTTGTTTTATGCTTCGCAGTCGTCAATACTCATTTTTTTTTTGGTTGAAACACATGGTACTTCTCGCCATCAAGGTGTTATAAGGCATTCCCGCCTACGTTTCACCGTTGTTGATATAGTATGGTCCCCGCCTACACATTATGTCATGGTACAGCTCGGCCAGCTAGGCCACCATTTTTTTCCACCGGGTATTTCCCGCCTACATCGCCTCCGCGTTATAGTAAAACCCCAATGATATGTTGACATGGTAGGGTCTAGCCTACCCTTACCTTTTTGGTATAAAGTGTGGCTCTGCATACACATCGTTGTGATATGGTATGGCCTCTCCTTTGTCATCATCCTTTTGGTTAATATTATGGTTTATATATTTGCCAATACCTTCATCATTTATGTTTGATGGTACCCTCTACCTCCACCATCACCTTTTTTTAATTGTTTATAGATATAGCAGCACTATCCATCATTTCTAGCTGTCGCCCTGTGTTGTGGATTATCGGCTCTGCCTATACTAATTTTCCTTTCCATTATCAGTAGGGGGTGGTTCACTCATCCTCCCCACTTACGAAACTATACTCAAGTCTGGGCTCCACCTAACCTTTATTACTTCGGTCGGCATCACCTCCCCATTCACTTTCTGTTGTAGATGACAACCATCACTGTGGTTTATGGTATGTGCCCACTTATGCTGTCACCTCCTTTTGGAATGGTACACCCTGCCTACACCAACCCTTCTGTTTTTATGGTACATTGACCAACAACCATCCTATTCTTTATATGCAAAAGCCCCTACCTACACTATCACTTCGGCAATAGGTCCGCTTCACCCTGCCATACCTCTTGTTTGACAGCTCCACCATGCTAGACATTCTATGTACTTATTTTATGTGAATTGGGCTATGTAGATATCAGAGCTAGTGTTACAAATGGAATTTTAAGGTTTGGTATATGGTAAGGCTCCTGCCTACACCTAAACCGTATCTATTTTGGATCTCCATTCTCAATGTGTAGTCTATGTATAAATAAGTTCATGTACAGTCCTGACTAGAACATACCTGGTTCATTCGGTTGTGAGTTGGCAATGCACAAGTGCCCACTTTACTGCCTTTCATCTGCATATGAGCTCTCACACCCTACAACATCTTGTAACAAGTTGGGATCTGGCCTATGTATGGGCGGTTGTACCTTACACTTTTACAATGGTTTCATATGCAGGGGCTACTCGAGTGGTCATTAGCTGCCTATGGATGGCTCTTCATAGGTTCATCTACTGCTTTTCCGTTTAAGATCGATCGTCCTCTCCCATTTGATTAGTACTATTGGTACGCTACGCGGACCTACACCTGTTTTGTACATTTGATTGATTACCGTGATAACACTTTCTACCTAGCTATGGTATGGCTCTGCCATGTATTTTGTTTTCTGCATACACAATCTGATTTCAATCTTCCCTCACTGAGATATGCTGATTACGGCTATCCTCTGCCACAACCATCATCTTATTCCTTTCTAACTTATACTGTCCAAGCAGATCTTCCCCTCTTATGTATATAGATTTGTCATAGAATTCGGGTTCTACCTATTTAATGATGTACTCGTAAAACTTATGTTCACTTCATTGCTGGCATATAGTAGGGCTCAGCTTTAAGCCATTTCGTAGGCCTTCGCCATCATTTTCCCGGAATTTGGTTATTCTCTTATGTATGTATGCTGTGGTACGGACTCCATTCACACCAGTCTTGTATTTTTTTCCGAGTGGATCTTTGTCCCTCATGTAGATTTTGACCTACGGTCGGCTCCACTTGCACCCTCAATTGTTATCTCGTATTCGAGTGTGCCTATAGTAACACACTGCCTTGCGTCTTTACAGCTCACACTGGTCATGTCCTTTCTCAGAGTTGATATATCTCACTCATACAACCAGATGAGGCAAACAGGATATCTTTGGTGTAACATGGATGGAGCTATTCCCCATTAAAGCATTGTCTCTAAGGGCATTCTCATACAGGTCAACAAGGTGGTCATAGAATTCGGATAGAGTCAATCATCAGAGGCCCCCCCGTTTGTCTCTAACTCAGTAACCCTTCCTCATAGCACAGTCTCGATTACAATTCCATATGCTACCCCACAGAGCCAATCGATAGCTTGCATCCTGCAGGTTCATCTCCATATAGTCCTCACATAATCCCTACACCATCATAAGTACCAGTCATAACATGCACACAGCGAATAAACTGCTAACAACCAGGTGGTTATTGGCAAAGTTATCTGGAGACTGTTTTGATAACAGATGATTTCACATTTTGAATTATAGCCAGCTGATGCGTTCCCATTAACCAGCGGATATACCAGCAAGATAGCCAGCCAATTGATTCTCCCATAACTAGCTATCTCATAATTTTAATTTTGATATCGTCACTTCCAAGATCCACTTTTGTGTAATCTGTAAGAGAATAGAGGTTAGTTACATACTAGGATAAGCATAAATGCCAGCGGTTTCCACATACTTCACACACTTTTCTTGCAGTGACTTGGATGTTGATGGTCCTTAGATAGTCCCCACAGTTACCCTTAAGAGTGGGTGTTTCAGGGTCATAGAGGTCCGTATAGGGTTATGGCCCAGATGGTTAGAATAGGAAGTTGCTGGTGTCTGTGCCTGTTGTTGATCTATTTTTCGTGACACATGGATGCAGGAGTCCTGGGGTAGTGTGACCTTTGTCTCATTTCTACCACGATGACAGCAGACAACACAGGTGTCCTGTGAATGCTGGTACTTTCGAAACAACCAGCCTTTATTTCTTGATCTATTGGAAAGTGATATACGTGTGCTTGATTTCGGCTTTGCTTGATTGAACTATTTTGACTTTTTTTCTGACTTGTAACAGCATTGAATCCCATCAGCTGTCATTCGAACCTATTTTTCTAGCACCTAATTTCAGTGGACTATCGGCTGTTGGTACTGAGTAAGATAAGAAACCCTTTTACACCTTCGAACTGGTATTGGCCACTAGGGTGAAGTGTTATTTCAACTGGCGATGCGTAGTGTGTGTGCATATAGTTCCTATCCTGGCTTCAGGGCAAGTGTGACTACTGTATTACTGTCCTGTTAGCACATGTATATGCTTTCATTCTAAGCCAACTTGGCTCAATAGCCAAGCCCCAAAACTTATGCTCGGATTATCCGTTATATGTGTTAAAGAACTCAGTAGCCTAATGTGCTCCTCTTCAACAACATTGGTACCTTTGACTTCTGATTACAATTGCATCCATCAATCTTTTGCTGATGCTCGGCATTTTGCCACTTCGAGTTTTTCCGACCTGCCTTGTCTGCGATCGTGGTGCATACTTGTTTTCTCTGATGGTTTCACCATGATGAGCTTCTCCCACCCCTGGCAAGCACTAATTGAATGGATAACTTGTTAATAATCAAGACAAGACCATGACCTAGTGTAGGTCATGCGATAACTTCCTAGCGTGACAGATACACAGGCATGTATTTGACTTTGGTTTGTACATGTACCATGGATCTTCCCATCTGCATATATTTCAACATGTCACAGAGCTATGGTTGTAGAATCTGCATTTTACTGGTATCTAATAGTTAGGGCTTCTTGCTCATGGTTTGTCTATATGCCTAACATTGAGTGGTACTGTTGTCATTTAAGTCCTTTATTTATCTTTACATTATACTTCTTCCCTGCATCTCAGGGATTTCATTGCCATTAATATTTAATCACTACCACACTTCACCTCATTCTTTGCGGCCAATTGGCGCGAGAGCGGGTCAGCGCTAGGTGCCTTCTCTTAGACCCCTTCTCGATCCCCCCTGGTTCGGTTGGAGTCATTTGCTCCGCTTCAATTGCCATTGTTGCATCAGATTCCCAACCACGTTGAGGCAGTTGCTTTCCCCGTCGGGCAAATGTTCTTTTATCTCGCCTGCACTTGGTGCTGGAGGATGAGGGGTTGGGTTTGTGGGTATTAAGTCTTCCTCTTCGTTCAGATAGACATTGCCGCAGAACAATTAAGGGGAAAGTTAGGTTTCTTAACTGGTTTTATTGACCAGCAATGGATATCCTAGTTCCAATCCATCGGGCTATGGCATCCAAATGAAATCTATTGGCGTCTACTCGGTCTGGCTCCCCTGTTTGGCACCCTTGTGTGGCGCTCAGTGGCTTATTGGATTAGCCTGCACATTTCTCAGCCGGTGGTCACCATAGCCTGCCAATGCTTCCCAGCCCCCAACCTCCCTGGTTGCAAATATTTTCTTCATCGTCTCTCCCTTGGGAAAGCAGTGCTTAGGGGGCGAGCGGGTCAGCGATAGGTGCCTTCTCTTAGAACCCTTCTCGCTTCCCACCGGTTGGGTTGGAAGTCATTCTGCTCGCTTCCAATTGCCTTTGTTGATAAGATTCCCAACCACGTTTGAGGCAGTTGCTTTCCACGTTCGGGCAAATTGGTTCCCTTATCTCGCCTGCACTTGGGGCTGGAGAGATGTGGGGTTTGGTTTGGGGTATTACGTATTCCCTCTTCGTTCACGATAGGACATGGCGCAGAACCATAACTGCATTTACATTCGAAAATGGCATTTACATCTATAATTGCCATGTACATTCTAAAACTGCAATACATTCTAAAACAGCATGTACAAAACTGCATTTACATCTAAACTGCAGTGATATTCTAAACCTGGCATTTACCTTCTAAAATGGCATTTACCGTCTAACAACTGCATCTTACAAAACTGCATTTACATTCTAAAACTGCATTACAAAATGCATTGACTTCTAAAAACTGAAATTTACAAAACTGACTTACATTCTAAAATGTAGTTACATTCTACAACTGCATCTTAAAAAACTTGATTTCATTCATGAAAACGCATTTACAATCTAAAAAATGCATTTACAACAAACTGATTTACAACATTCTCTAAAAACTCATTACCTTCTTAAAATGCATTTACAAACTGCATTTACATTCTAAAACTACATTACAAAACTGCATTTACATTCTAATAACTGCATTTACATTCTAAAAACTCACTTCCATTCTTTCTGAATTTACATTCTAAAAACTTGCACTTTATATTCCAACACCGCACACTAGTCAAAAGTCCATTTATCTAGAGGAACTCCATTAAATTCTAAAACTTCATTTACCTTCTTAAACTGCATTAAATTCTAAAACGGCATTAACTTTCCAAACTGCATTTAAAAAGCATTAACATTCTAAAAAAGCAGTACATTCTAAAACTGCATTTACATACGTATAAACTGCATTAAATTGCTAAAACCTGCACTACAAAACTGCATTTAACATCTAAAACTGCATTTTACAAAACTGCTTTATATTATACAACTGCATTTACAAAACTGCATTTCCAGTCTAAAACTACATTACAAAACTGCATTTACATTCTAAAAAATGCATTTACATTCACGTAAAAAACTGCACTTACATTCTTAATCTGCTTTACATTCTAAGAATGCACTTTAATTCCAAAAAACTGCACTATAGTCAAAAGTCCATTTATTCTAGAACTCCATTGACATTCTAAAACTTCATTTAAATTGTAAAACTGCATTAAATTCTTAAAACTGGCACTTACATTCCTAAAACTGCATTTACCAAAAACTGCATAACATTCTAAAACGCATTTACATTCTATGCATTTACATACTTTTAATGCATTTACATTCTACAAAACTGCATTTACAAAACTGCATTTACATTCTAAAACGCATTTACAAACTGCATTTATATATACACTGCATTTACAAAACTGCATTTACATAATAAAACTGCATTACCAAACTCCATTTACATTATTCAATCTGCATATTATAAAAGATTTCCTTAAACTTGCATTTATATTACATTCTAACATGCAGTTACATTCTAAAACTGCATTTACATAGTAATCTGCATTTACATTCAAAAAATGCCTTTACATTCTAAAACTTCATTACAATCTAAAAAGGCATTTACAAACTGACATTTATATTCTAGAACTGAATACATCTAAAACTGCATGTACAAAATGAAGTTTACATTCAAAACTGCATTTACATACTTAAACTGCATTACATTCTAACATGTATTTACAAAACTGCATTTGCATTCTAAAACTGCATTTAAATTTTAAATATGCATTGACATCTAAAACTTGCATTTACATTCTACGACTGCATTTCCCAAACGGCATTTACATGCTAAAACTGCATTTACATTCTAAGACTGCATTTACAAAACTGCATTTTACATCTAAAACTGCATGTACATTCTAAGACATGCTTTCAAGAATGCATTGACATTCTAAAACTGCATTTACCAAAACTGCATTTACATTCTAAACTTCACTACAAAATGGCTTTTACATTATAAAACTGCATTAGATACATTCTAAAACTGCCCAATACAAAACTGCTTTACATTCTTAAAAGCACTTTATATCAACATTCTTAAATGCATTTAAAATTTTAAAACTGCATTTATATTCTAGAACTGATTTACATTCTAAAACTACATTTACAAAAATGCTTTTATCGTAAACTGCATTTACATCTCAATATGCTTAACCTCTAAAACTGCATTACAAACTGCCATTTCCATTCTAAGACTGCATTTACATTCTAAGGGACTGCATTTACATTCATTAACTTACATTTACATTCTAAAACGCATTACATCATAAAACTGCATGTAACCAAAAAATAAATTTACATGTCTAAACTGCCACGTACATTTCTTTTTTAATCTGCATTTACATTCAAAACAAATCACTTTATATTCCAAAAATGCACTGATAGTCCAAAGGTGCATTTATTCTTAACTCCATGTACATCTAAAAACTACATTTACCATTTAAAAACTGCATGTGATAATTATTAATCTGCATTACATTCGAAAACTGAATTACAACTGCATTATATTCTAGTACTGCATTTACAAAACTAAATTTACATTCTAAAACTGCACTTACATTCTTAATCTGCTTTACATTTCTAAAACGCACTTTATATTCCAAAAAGTGCACTATAGTCCAAAAGTGCATTATTCTAGAACTCCATTACATTATTACAAACTACATTTTTTTTTTTTAACATTTTTAAAAACTGCATTAAATTCTAAAACTTGCATTAAATTCTTAAACTGCATTTACATTCTAAAACGGCATTAAAAACTGCTTAACATTTAAACTGCTTGTCCCTTTAAAAAATGCATTCACATTCTTAAACTCATTTACATCTAAAAATGCATTACAACCTGAGTTATACTATAGACAATGCATTAAATTCTAAAATGCATTACAAAACTGCATTACATTCTAAAACTTGCCATTTACAAAACTACATTACACAATGCATTACAAAACTGCATTTACATTCTACAACTGAATTTGACCAAACTGCATTCCACATTCTAAAACTGCATCACAAAAGCTATTTACATTCTTAAAACTGCATATATTCCAAGAACTGCATTTACATTCTAAAAACTGCTTTACAACAAACTTGAATTAAGAATGTTGATAAGAAGTAAATGCAGTTTTAGAAGTAAATGCGTTTGTAAATGCGAGTTTTTAGTAATGTTAATGCAGTTTTGTTACAATTCAGTTTTGAATGTAAATGCAGTTTTGTAGATGCAGAATTAAGAATGCTGAATGCTGATTAAGATACTGCAAAATGTATCTACATTCTAACTGCATTACAAAACTGCCATTACATTCAAAATTGCATATGACATTATAGTCGGAATTACCTTTAAAACTGTATGACATTCTAAAACTGCATTTAAAATCACTACATTCTAAAACTGCCATTTACATCCTCTAAAACTGCTTTACAAAACTGCATTTACATTCTAAAAACTGCGTTTGCAAAACTGCATTACATTCTAAAACTGCATTTACAAAAATGCCATTTATATTCTAAGATGCATTTACTTTCTTATACTGCATTTACATTCTACATTCATTGTATTACAAAACTGCATTTATATTCTAGACTGCATTTACAAAACTGCATTTAAAAAACGCATTTATAATTCTACCAACTTCATTTACCAAACAACATTTACATTCTAAAAGTGGCATTTACAAAACTGCATTTACATTCTAAACTGCTTTAACAAATTGATTTTACATTCTAAAACTGCATCTACCAAACTGCTTTTACACTCTTTAACTGCAGTTAGGTACATTCTAAAAAATGCATTTACATACTAAAAATGCATTTATATTCAAGAACCATTAATCCATAAAATTGCATTTATAAAAATGACCTTACAGACATGCAAGCGGGGCATGTCATTCTAAGACGCATTTACATTATTATACTGCATTTACATTCTAAACACTGCATTTACAGAACTGCATTTTAATTCTAAGGATTGCATAAAACAGGTATTACCATTTTTTTAAAACGCATTTTACAAAACTGAATTTACCTTCTAAACCTGCATTTACATTCTAAAAAACTGTATTTACAAACTTGCACTTACATTCTAAAAACTGATTTAACAAAACTGCATGTAAATTCATAAACTGTATTTACAAAACCGCATTAACATTCTAATCTGCATTGCAAAACTGAATTAACATCTAAAACTGCATTTACAAAAACTACATTTACATTCTAAACTCATTTTACATTCTTTATGCATGTACATTCTAAAACTGCATTTACAAAACTGCATTTTATTCTCAAAAATGGGGGGTTTACAAAAACCGCCATTTATATTCTAAAACTGCATTAAATTCAAGACCCTGAATTTACAAAACTGCATTTATATTTATACAAAAGCTCCATTTAAAAATCTGCAGTTAAAATTTTAAAACCGCATCTACAAAACTGCATTCACATTCTAAAATCTGCATTTACAAAACTCATTTACTTTAAAACTCATTCATTCTTAAAATGCAGTTATATTAAAAAATGATTACAAAACTGCATTTTATATACTAGAACTGCATTACATCTTAAACTGCATTTCCAAAACTGCATTTATATTCTACAACTGCATTACAAAACTGTGGATTTACTTCTAAAACTGCATCTAGGAAAACTGCATTTACATTCTAAACTGATATACAAAACTGCATTATACATTCTAAAAACTGCATATACAAAATCTGCATGTACATTCTAAAACTGCATTACATTCTGAATCAGCATTTTGCATTCTGAAACTGCATTTACATTTTAAAATTGCATACATTCAAAAGTGCTTTTACAAATGCATTTAATTCTAAAACTGCATTG
>JAMKCH010032421.1:0-26591 GCA_023653785.1 Ophioderma brevispina | reverse complement strand
GGAACTTTCAAAATGCTACTAGTGCCAAACGGTTTATCCGATTGCCACGAAAATCGGTCAGAAGAACCACTGACCCAATGTCCCTATAGGGTGTACACAGATTTGGGTCAAAGGTCACGTGGGCCAATTAAAGGGGCATTCTTTGAAAATTTTCGGAACTCTGTAAAAGCCTTCTTCTGCCACAGAATAAGTGCCATGATCACCAGATGTTATCGGAAGAACCACTGACCCAAGACCCCTACGGTGTGTACGCAGATTGGGGTCAAAGGTTATGTGGGCCGATTAAAGGGGCATTCGTCAAAATTCTATAAATTCCTTCTTGTTCCACGAATCAATTGCTATAATCACAAGACTTGTTCAGAAGAACCGCTGACCCAAGGCCCCTATGGGGTGTACACAGAATTTTGATCGAAGGTCAGTAAGGGGTCATTAAAGGGACACTTCCGGTCTGAATGTGAAAAATCTTCAAAAATTCATATTTGCTATATGCAAGGTAGCATGGTCACGTGACCCATGCATATGAAGCAGCTTGAGACCCTTCACCAAGTGTTATGCACAACATGGGGTCAAAGGTCATTAAAGGGGCACTTCCGGTCTTAATGTGAAAAATCTTCAAAAATTCATATCTGTCATTTGCAAGGTAGCATGGTCACGTGACTCATGCATATGAAGCAGCGTGACACCCTTCACCAAAGTTGTGCTCAGCATGGGGGTCAAAGGTCATTAAAGGGGAACTTCCGGTCTTAATGTGAAAAATCTTCAAAAATTAATATCTGTCATTTGCAAGGTACCATGGTCACGTGACCCATGCATATGAAGCAGCTTCAGACTCTTCACAAAATTTGTGCTCGGTATGGGGTCAAAGGTCATTTTTATCCCCACGGCTAGGTTCGTGCTCTTCGAGCACAATTTGCCTCTAGTTGTTGTTGTTGTTGGTTTGAATGGCGCTTTCAGCTACTAGGGCTATGTGCGCCAGACACAATGCGGTGAAAATTCGATTACATAATTCTATTCATAATGTAGACAATGTTGACAGGTGGTACTGCGTGCCCGTCTGAACTTGCAACTCAAACAACAACGTATACATGTTTAGTTTATTTAGGAACATATGATTTACGGTGTCAAACGCCTTCTTAAAACTCAACAATGCATAATCCAACCATATTACCCTTACCAATTTCATCGTACCAGTCTTCAGTTATATGAACTAGCGCTGAAGTAGTTAGAGTGGAGTAGTAGAGTGGAGTGGACGGAAACCAGATTGATGATATTAATAAGACCATTATCAATTAAATTTTTTATAGCGATCAAAAATGCCCTTTCATATGATTTAGAAATTACAACAAGAATTGAATGGCCTATAATTGCTGGGATCACTAGGGTCCCAAGCTGTGAAGGACTGGAATATTGAGCTTTTTCAGCATGCTGGAAAAACTAGATGTAGTGAAGGACATGATCAATTAATAGTATAGATTGGGCGTGCGTGAATATATGTGCTGCAGCAATTAGTAGCTTGGATGGTATCTCGTGCTAGTCTGTAGGTTTATTTCGGACAATTTTTAAGAAGTGTTTGAAGACATACTCTGAAGTTACAAAAAAATCAAATGTAGGCCCAGCAATAGAATTATAGAACATCGTAACTACAGAAGTCTGTTCATTCAACTTAAATAATTCCGGCAATAACGCGGGCTAGTCGTTATTTCCCCCCCACCACCCCCCCCTGTTTTTATCGAAAAGCAGTAATAAATTGAACGTTTACTTTTATTTTTGTCATGCGTCCCCCCACCCCCCCCCCGTTCCCCCCGGAGCACGCCGTCGCCCCAATTTTTCAAAAAAGGCGATTTTTACACGGTGCATTGGTAACTGGGCTAGTAAAACCATATCTGTGCTGGTTATTAAGCTGAAAACCATGCCTGTGTCTCAAAAACGACGGATTTTTGAATTAGAATAATTATTATCGGGATCCCCGCATAATAATTAACGGCTGTGGAAACGGCCTTCCACTGTGAAGACTAAGCCGGGAACATAGTGCCATGTACGTGTCTACGCTCATCCACGGGTTGTTCCGTCGGTTCAGCCAAATCAAGTTAGAGGTTATTTCTCGATTTTGGTGGCACTATTAATTTTCATCATGTGACGGACATAAACGTAGCATTTCCAGCTCGACGTTAAGTTCCACATGGCGATCCAAATTCGTATTACAAAAATTAGCTTATTGTATGGATATAAATAAGCATTTTCTTCTTGCCGTATGGTAAAAATTGTATGAATTCACAAGTGATTTTGGAGGAATCAATCAGGCATATCCTGCCGATTTATGGATTTTTTTCAAGAGCTCCACAGGAGCCTGGCAACCTCAAATCCCAACTATTTTTGTCAGTATCGAACACCGGGCGCGTCACCCCCCCCCCCCCCCATACAGTGCTTAATTTCGAGGGATGCCAAATAAATCCGCCCCACCCCACCCCCCAGACCTATCATGAGTCTTTAACGATTGCTTAAAAAGTTATGGTTTACACTTGATGTGTTTTTTAGTGTTGTGTGTTTGTTGTGTGTGTTTATATTGTATGTTGGAGAGAGTTCTTGGTATGGCGTCGTTAGGTTTTTGTGTTTTGAGGATGGTGATCGCTAGTTGGTGTTTGCTGCTTACATGTTGTTCTGGGTTTAGATGTTGAAGTAGTTGTTGGCGAAGTAAGGTTGTTTGTTCTTGGGCAATCAGATGAGATCGTGAACATGTTGACATCGCAGTAGGCGCCTAGAGTGATCGATGATTTGTCTGGCAGTTTTAGCTTGATTCTCATTCTGTTAATAGTGATTTGAGTTCTTTTCTGGTTAATTTATTGAGTGCCTTGGTTGCTTGCAGTGTGTTTGTGGGGGAAAGTCTCCAAAGTACTGATTTTGATGTTTTGATTGAATTTGATCTTGCCATCTGTGATGTGCTGTTTGTTGGAAAGTGTTCTTGGATTTGAACCCGACTGTGTGGTATTGATAGTCAGGTTTGCGTTCGTATTGCCGGTGTAATATATGACACCTGGTTTTGGATGGCGACCGTCTATGGCAAGCTTAAGGCCCATAACGTATTGCTGCAAGCGTGTTTGCGAGAAAGTAGCCACGGTTGCGGACATTTTCGGGCAACGCGTTGCGAGTCGGCATCAAAATTCATGAATTTCTGTATGACGTATTTCAAAATAGACCCACACGCGTGTGCTAGATACTTCTGCAACGCGTTGCAAACCTTCACAATGCGTTGCGAGCTTCAAACGCGTTGCAAGCTTCACAACGCGTTGCTTAAGGTCAACAAGCCATATAAGGGTCTAACGTTATTGCCTTGCAACGCGTTGTTGAGAAAGTCACAACCGCGTTGGCGAATTTTTGGCAACGCGTTGCAACATTTCGGCAAAGCGTTGCGAACATTTCGGCAACGCGTGCGGCTGTCGGCCAATAAAAAATCATGAAATTTCTGTGACGTATTTCAAAAATGATAAATCTCACAACGCGTTTGTGGACACCTTCGCAATCCACGCGTTGCAACACCTTCAAAACGCGTTGCGGCAATTACGTTATTGACCTGATTGCCATTCACGTGTTGTGAAGTCGCAAACGCGTTGTGAATCTTGCAAAGCGTTGTGAAGGCCATAAGGGTCATAAAACGTTTGCCGCCGCAAACGCGTGGGATCTATTTTTGAAATATGTCACAGAAATGTTGATTTTGATTGGCGACACCGCAACGCGTTGCCGAAATGTCGAAACGCGTTGCCAAAAAGTCGCAACCGCGTTTGCCTACTTTCTCACAACGCGTTGCGCATTACGTTATGACCCTTATGGCTGTTGGACCTTCGCAACGCACATTGTGAAGGGTGCCCCCCACAAACGCCGTGTGGAAAAGGTTGCAACGCGTTGTGGAAGGCTTGCAACCGTTGTGAGTTTCCACAACGCGTTGTGAGTTTCCACAACGCGTTGCTAGATACTTTGCAACGCGTTGTGGGTCTAATTTTTGAAATACGTCACAGAAATTCGTCATTCTAATTGGCCGACGCCGCAACGCGTTGCTACTTTCTTGCAATACGTTATGGCCTTTATGGCTTACCATAGACGTCCGCTTCTTCGTTGCCCCATCCCTCGGTAAATTAGCACTCTATATAAATACCCAGTAAACATGTATATAGATTCTATGGTGTTTTAAGCTCATGATACGGTCATATTTCTGTCATAACTGTGTGAAAGCGGTTTACTGCAAAAAGTCACACCCATAAAACGAATCTTGTACGTTAACTTCACGAAAAAATGCGATAAACTATGACAACTTGGAAAGGAAAATTTGAGCAAAATGGGGTGTGATATGAGCCAGGCCCCTGTCAATACGTCGGGTGTACGCGGCCGGGGGGGGGGGGGCATTTTTTTTTTTTTTTTTTTTCTAGAGTTGGTATTTTAGAGGTTGCCGAGCTCCTGTGGAGCTCAGCAAACTTCAAAGTCCCAACAGTCAATCAGGAGGTCACGCCAACATGCGTTATTTTCTTGTACACGAGAAGACAATACAATCGCTGTGACCTCAATAGCTGGTCGAAAACGCTCTGGAAAATGTCCTGATTTGAGGTCCAAAATAACTGAATTCATTATTAAATCATGTATTATTGTTGCGGAATGTCAACTACATATCTAAGTTCAGGGGGGAGAACGCCCGATGTTCGATACTAGAGTTGGGATTTTGGAGGTTGCCAGACTCATGTGGAGCTCTATGGAAAAAATCCCTAAATCGGCATTAATATGCCTGATTGATTCCTCCAAAACCACTTTATGAATTCATTCAATTTTTACCATACGGCAAGAAGACATCATTTAAAGCAATTTTGTTCTGCGAACTTTTAGTTCGTAGAAGAAATTTGGAGAAAACTGCATTTGAAAATTCAATTTTCGCGCCATTTCAAAAATCCCTAGACTGCTGAGAACGTTATTTATTCAAATTTAGTCTCATTCTCATGTATATGGTGTCCTGCCACGCCTATTTACTCCACGAGGTCAGAGCACGAACGTATACAAACGGACACGAGACTACGGCGCTCATGCAACACAACGTATACCCGACGTATATGGAAGCTCAAACGTGTCACTTTCGCCTTATCCCTAGATAACGATCGTTAACCCAGGATAAGGAAACCTTATCTGGGGTTAACGATTCGTTAATTGAAGACCTGAGCGCAAGAAGTACTTAAGTCCATATTTGATGTTTTGAGTTACAGTCCTTCAAATTTTTTAAAATATTGTAGGAATTTAATGGAAAGAGATATACAATTTAAATTTAGCATGGTTATATGAAACATAACTTGGGATGCTATGGGGAGGGAAAAATGTGCTGCGGGCAATTGATTACGAGATAAATCAATATATCGATTTTGGACTTAAGTACTTTTTGCGCTCAAATTGGAGTAATGTACAGTTTTGATGGCTATGAAACATCACAGATTTCTCAAAATTCCGAAAAAGTGGACTAAAAAATCTCTAACCCTCCATACATGGGTGACTATAACCCGGGAAGTGTGATGCGGGCAAAGGCTTACGAGATAAACCAATAAAATTGATTTTTGGACTTAACCTGTTCAAAGGATACTATATACAATATACTCTATAAACTAATTATTGACCACATATTTTGTGGTTTCATCGAAAATGGAATTATATTAACCATAACAATGAATTTAAACCATCTAGTCTGACCATGCGCTATTTAAAATTCGCGCTAGTGCAAAACGTGTTATGCGATACGGCCGGAACATTTGCGTCATACATGACAAAGGAAATACACATTATGAAAGCTTCATGTGGAAGGATTGACGCTACTGTGCCGTCGTATGCATAACACGATGCATATCCCATATGACAATAGCGGAATTGTTTAAGAAAGAGAGCATTGGTCGACCAAAATGTTTTAATTCAGTTTATGGTTAATCTAATATGTTTTCCTTGAAAACCCTTTACATTTGTGTTCAATAATTATTTCTAGCGTATATTTATAAATTATTTCTTTAAAAGGTTTCTCCTTTAATACTTTTTGCGCTCAAGTGAAGTAATGCGCGTTTAATTGATACAAACATTGAACGATTTTAAGGATTTCATTAATAGTGGACTAAACACAACAACAAATAGTAAATTTGTTATCCAAGTTTGTCAAATCACACTATTTTTATCTGAACTTCATGTTATTGTCTTAACACTTAAGTGACCAAGGGGTTTTCACTCACCTGTGTGTTGGTGTCCCAAGGGGGGGGGGGGGGTCATGGGACCCTAAGGAAACCACTTTCCCGAGAGGGATTTGTGCACGAATTTATACCAACATGTAAGGATCTAGACAACCCAAATCAGCAATAAAAAATGAGATTTGTTATTTTGGTGCCAAATTAGGGGCAAAAAATTGTTTTCAAAAAACACAGGCAAAAATTGGGCAAAAAGACGGGAAATTCAAATGAGCCTTGCGCTTACATCACAAACCCCATTTGGAAAAACTTATTTTATGTTGATATCTATTCTAGAAGACCCAAATTACTTATATTTAACACAAAAACCAGACAGTTTTCGGGAATCCTGTATTTTTAACGGGTCTTGCAAAAAATACACGATCATTTTCCATTTAGAGTTTGTCCAGGTTAACGGTTTGGGCAAACAATTTTTGATTTCAGCACATAAAGGTTAATTATTTTTAATGTTACAATAATTGTTTACTTACATGTATGTGTGAACTTCTATCAGCAAAAAACAAAAAAATTGCTTGGTTCTACAGTTTCTTATTTTTATTTTTAAAAATATTACTCAAAGATTCCGTTTAGTTGCCCGGGGGGGGGGGGGGGTTCCCTGGGGACCCCACTAATTATCTCATTACGGGCTTTGGCCATGTAATGATTTTGAGTCTGAAAAGAAGCGCATTTAAAAGTCAGACAATTACAAAAAAATTCGGCGCAAAAAAATCCACGCGTAAAGCGGCCAGCGCGGGAAGAGAAAACAAATGTTTGTGGTCCCTAGGAACCCACCCCCACCTTGGCACTTAAGTGGTAACTATAAAAATCAACTGAGTTGTACGTTGCTATGTATCTATACCATTGTTGTAGGATGGAATTCTTTAAGTACTTTTGACCTCAAATTGGCGTTATTGCAAAAAAGCCTGCCCCCTAAAAGTGTTTTTTTTAAACTTTTATGTTTGCAACAAAAACATATACTATATTATGACCCCTACGGGCAACTCAAAACCAGTAAAACTAATTGGCCAAATGTGGAGTTAAGTACTTTTTTGCGCTAGGTCTTCAATTGGAGATAACAAAGCTGAACACCGAATATAACGCGCCTTATCGGGGGAACAACAATCCTCATCTGGAGCTAAGAGAGCTTAATTTCTAAATAACGATCGTTAACTGGGGGTAACAAACCTTATCTTAGGTTAACAGTCGTTCGTTATTGCGGGTACAAAGCTGAAACACAAAATAACGATCCGTATCTGGGGTAACAATCCTTATTTCAGGATAACAAGCTTAACTCTAAAATATACATCGTTATTTGGGGTTGTTGGTTAACTCTTATGTGTCGTTATCTGTGGTTAACAAAGCTGACCCTAAATAACGATTCGTTAATATGGGGTGACAATCCTTATCTTGGTAACAAAGCTGAACCCTAAAAACGATCGTTTCTGGAGCTAAACCAATCATTATGTGTCGTTATCTGGGGTTAACAAAGCTGATCCCTAAATAACGATCTTTATTGGGATTAACAATCCTTATCTTAGGTTAACAGTGTTCATCTGGGGTAAAACAAACCTGGAACCCTAAATAAAGATAGTTATTCTGGGGTTAAAACAATCCTTATCTTGGGTTAACACAGCTAAACCCTAAATAACGATCGGTATCTGGGTAACCAATCCTTATATGGCGTTATCTGGGGTTAAAAAGCTGACCCTAAATGACGGACCGTTTTATCTGGGTTACCATACCTTATCTTAGGTTAACAGTCGTTTATCTGGGGTGAACACAGCTTATCCCAAATAACGATCGTTACTGGGGTTAACAACCTCAATCTTGGGTTAACAAATCTTTGTTATTTTTTTGAGTTAACGGAGGCGTTTATTTGGGGGTTGTTGGGGTTTAAGATTGTTATCTTAGGTTAACAGATCGTTATTGGGGTTCAGCTTTGTTAACCAAAGATAAAGACCGTATTAGGGTTCAAGGATTTGTTATTCCTCGATAAGCTGTGTTAACTCAAGATAAGGACCGTTATTTGGGGGTTCCATTTTTTAACAAAGATAACGACCGTTTTTAGGGTTAAGATGTGTTTTATTCCTAGATAGCTTGTTAACGCAGTAACGATGTTATTTGGGGTTCAGCTTTGTTAACCCAAGATAAGGCCTGTTATTTGGGGTTCAGCTTTGTTATCTTGAGTTAACGGATTGTTATTTGGGGCTCAGATTTGTTATCTTAGGTTAACAGATCGTTATTTGGGGTTCAGCTTTGTTAACCCAAGATAACTACCGTTATTTAGGGTTCGGGTTTGTTATTCTTAGATAAGCTTTGTTAACCCCAGATAACGATCGTTATTTGGGGTTCAGCTTTGTTAACCCGAGATAAGGCCTGTTATTTGGGGTTCAGCTTTGTTATCTTAAGTTAACGGATCGTTATTTGGGGTTCAGCTTTGTTAACCCAAGATAACGACCGTTATTTAGGGTTCAGCTTTGTTATCTCAAGATAAGCTTTGTTAACTCAAGATAAGGATCGTTATTTGGGGTTCAGCTTTGTTAACCCAAGATAAGACCCGTTATTTGGGGTTCAGCTTTGTTATCTTGAGTTAACAAATCGTTATCCCTAGTTAACGGATCGTTATTTGGGGATAACACTCCCTTATCTAGGGATAAGGCGAAAGCGACACACTTGAGCTTCCATAAACGTATTGACAGGATGTGGCTCATATCGCACCACATTCTGCTCAAATTTCCTTTCCAAGACCTGATTTGTCACAGTTGATCGCATTTTTTTCGTGAAGTTAACGTATAGGATTCGTTTTATGGGTGTGGCTTTTTGCAGTAAACCGTTTTCGCACAGTTTTGACAGAAAAATGGCCGTATCATTAGCCTTCAACACCATAGAATCTATATACATGTTTACTGGGCATTTATATAGAGTGCTAATTTTCCGAGGGATGCCAGATAAGTCCGACCTCCCCCCCCCCGTCTATGACGAGAAAGCGACGAATTTTAAGTTTTGAAAAAGCGTGGTCTCTGAAGTTATAGAAATCCCACCATATTTGAAAGCATCCCAAATCATTAATTGAATTGTGTGCTACAAAAAAGTCTGTGTACGTGTTACTCTATCTCTTTTAAGAAAGCGAAGACCACGGAAAATGTATAACCTTACATTTACTAGCATCATGGAATTAAAATCTCGTATGCTATAACGTGGACCCGGTTTCCATCGATTTTAACTGCAGACGTGTGCAGGCTGTGTGCAGGGAATGTGGACAATGGCAAGGTCGTTTCCTACGTCACTTCTTTTGTTGCCTGCGAATCCATTCCTGCGAAACGTTTTGACCCATAGTATTAAAACTCTAACAGATACAATTACCCAGTGTGTAACAGTCAGGCCGACCTATTTCAAGATACCAGGCCCGGGCCAGGCCCTAACATGTTTACGAACATTGCTGTTAACTGGTATATTTGTGAAAGCCCATGTAAAATGACCCTGTCCAACAATTTTTAGTGTGAACAATTGTACTTGGGTGACCTGCCGACTAACTGCCAACTCTTGTATCGAATATCGAGTGTATTTCCCCTGCACCCTGTACGCTGCAGACTGACTGACACCATAGAAAAAATATATTTACTATATAAGTGCACCACGCCTAAGCTAATAGGTAAATCAGTCTCAGTCATGCACTGCATGTAATTCATGAACTTATGTTTTTGAAGCCTTTCTCTTCCGTAGGAGAACCTACGGAAACGAATGAGAGGGTGACAAAGTGAAATAAAGCAAGGTTTCCCAAACTGGGGTCGCGGATTCTTAAGAAGGGAGTCGCGAAGTTAACTTGAATGAAAATGACAGTCCTTGTCCAAACGGCAGGAACAGAATGTGAATATAACTTAAAGGTGCATTTCGTGATTTCAGCACCTCCTGTTTTATTCAATGATCGTTAGAAAAGCTTATTCACAAAATTTGAGCTGATCCCGATCTTGCGGTTTTGAGTTATGAGCAATTGCTTGTTTCCCACGGTCCCATAGGCTACTGTGCTGTAATTTCTGTCCGTTTACGGGCAGAAATACAAAATTGCGAATTTCTTACAGATGCGACCGAATTTGCATGTAAGATTGGGTACACACCGGTGTGAAAGCAGATATAGTCCGGCGGGAGCCATAGTCCGGGGCTCCATAGACGATAACGGAATAAAGCGTGAAACTAATGTTGCGTGAAGAGTCAACTGAATCGATTGCCCAATTGTTCACCATTGTTCCCGGACTATGAATACGCCGGACAATAATTACTTCTACACCGGCTTAACGGGCTTTCATGAAATCAAATAGCTTCAAATCATGAAGCAGACGATGTAAGTGTGACGTTTTGGCTCGCTGAGTCGACTTCATTTCCTAGCTGGATGAGCAGGGCGCTTTGTGTTCATCTCGCTCGTTGGTTGGCACACACTGATGCCAAAGAAATCCCCCCACACGATTTTTTTCCATTGAGTTCCACAGAGCTTTGCCGGGTAGCCGGCAGGGAGCTCAGTACCTCCAAATCACCCTGCAACACATCACAATCTAGTATCGAACATCGGTGTCTTAAAACCGGTTACCCCAGGATTTTCCATAGAGTTCCACAGGAACACCACCGAAAAATATTTACTATTAGAGTGCATTACGCCTTGCGACTGAATATCTTTAACATGAACATGTCATGATGATGAGTGTTTTTGAAACCCTCTCTCCCGTAGGTGTACCTACGGAACTATCGAGGGGGTGAGAAGTGAAAAGATTCGCTAGTGAAGGCAAAAAGCTGACCACTCCAGCAACTAATTATGCACGTTAACGTTAAAGGTGCGTTCGTGCTTCCATCATCTTCTTCTGTTTTTATGGTTCACCAGATATCCTCTCAAGTTAAAGGAATATTCATAATATTAGTTGAGTGCAGTTTGTGTTATTAGCAATTCCTTTTTTCCCACGGTCACATCTGCCATTCTACTGTAATTTCTGTCCGTTTACGAACAAGAAATGCGCCATTTCTTATAGATACGCACGCGATTTGCAAGTGCACTACTGCAAAACTGGGTAACTCCAATGGAGGTTTCTTTTAACTCCCTGCTGGAATCACTAGGGGACGGTGTTACATACAATGCCTTGGTGTTAATTTTACACCAAGGTCGGTGTTACTTAATTTTTAAACACTGTCGGCGCCAAATTGACACGACTGATGTTAATTTAACATTCTCCTGGGAGCAATACGGGGACCGCACCCTCCTGGTGTTTGGTGTTAACATTTATGTGTAACCTGTAATAGTTAGTAGAAAATGTTTGATTTGCCTGTACAAGTCACCACTAGGAGCACCAAAAGAAAATAATTAAAATTATGCAGCACCCCCCACCGAGTGGGGTGTTAATCCCATTTCAACACCAGAAACTTAACAAGCTTGACACCGACTTGGGTTAACATTTTTAACACCCGTTTTTTGCAGTATACCGTGGGTTACTAAAGAGTACATGAGGGCACATTGGTACAGTGGATCAGTGTTCGGCCCGCACGCCAAAGTTTGTTGGTTCGAGCCCCCCCGCTGGGGCACTTGTGTTGCGTCCCTTGAGTAAGGGTTTTTTACTCAATTACTCTTACTCCTCTCTACCAGGTGTATAAATGTACACCGGTGTAGACGTACCCATGTCCGGCGTACTCATAGTCCGGGAACAATGGTGAACAATAGGGCAATCGACAGTTGACTCTTTACGGAACATTAGTTTCACGGCTTTATTCCGTTATCGTCTAAATGGAGCCCCGGACTATGGCTCCCACCGGACTATATCTTCTGCTTTCAATTTCACACCGGCATTATTCAATTTTGGGAATACGTATTTGGAATGTAAAACAGACTCCGCTGTAGATGAGGTGTGGTGATACCCCCTACGTAACATTATATGGTGGAGTCTGGCCCCAATCGCTTCGAAAGAGAGGTGGGCACCCTGTTCCTGTGTACACAGTTCCGCCCCCTTTACCTTTTTTTTTTACTAAGGGTAACGAATTCAGATGATTAAATCCATTTAGGGAACGAGCTGTGGATCACGAAACTCCCTATCTTTAAAAGGAGGGATTCCTAAATATTCAGGATATAGGCTAATCGATCAGAGAGTGGAGGCAAATGCGTGAAATCAGCTCACCGTTGCCGGTCGTACGCGTGCAACTAATGTATTGTTCCGCTAACGTCACAACTGCATGGAATAGGAATTCTATATCGGTAGCGAAAAATGACGTTTTTCTCGCTGTACTGGTAAAATTGAGGGAATTCAAGCGGTTTTGAATCGGAGGAACAGATTGACTATCAAATTCTGAGCTAAAATTAATTCCGATTAGGATATTCCACAGAGATTCACATAGCGCTCGGTATGGAAACTTCCGATCCCAAATCTAGTAGGCCCTATCGAACATCTGGTGTCACGATTTCTTGGCCGCTACCACCTGGCTTCATGCATGATTAATTATACAAACCATCACACTCTTCTTGATATCCAAACATTAGTGGGTGCTGTCCTCATTCACCGCAAGTTCAAAATAATTATTCAGATGCGCCAGTCTTATATTCCGAATTAGATCCAAAGCGCCCGGCAATTATTATTCGCGCCATCAGAAATCAGCAGAACATTTAATATTAGTGCACTACCTATCACACCTAGATGTGATACTTCCGCACCAGCGGCCCCCATCTTCACTCTCCTGTGTGGAGAGGACACTTAAGGGTAAGTGTCCTATCGCCCAAGGACAACAACCCCTTGGCCGCAGAGGGACTCGAACCCTCGACCAGGGCCTCGACCCTCGACCTTCAGATACGAGTGGTCGTCGTATCCACTAGTCACTCAGGGGTAAAGCCAGGGGGGCCGCAGGGGGCTCGCGCCCCCGTTAAAAATCAAAAAAAAAAAAAAGGGGAAGGGAAAGTGAAAGAGACAGAAAGCAGAAAAGGGGAAAGAGAGCAAAAAAAGAACCCCGTAAATTAAGTTAATAAAACACGATTAGGAGCTTACTCTGACTAAACTTCGCTGTTGTACACCTGTATACAACGCGTTAAAATGCGTATCAAATAATCAAATCTAGCAGGCGGGCGCACGGATCGAGACTTGGGAAGGGAGTGAGTGGTCTAACAACTGCAGGTCTCTTCAACTATCACCCTCTTGCATCGCATCCGCCGTGACTGTGACTGCGATTGTTTGCGAGACTATACGTATCGTAAAACGTTTGACGCGAGTTTTCGTAGTGGTCAATTCAATATTGAAAACGACGTCGTTTACTACAGGTTCAGTGGTCATGAGAGGAATCGTGGTATATATCACCTCTTTGCATGTTTGCGTTAGCTAAAACAAGCTGAAAATAGGCCTTCTGGGCCTTTGAAAAACAGAAACCCCAGAGCTTCCGGGGTCTCTACCCCTGGACCCCACGACTTGTCTTTTCATTTTCAAAAGGGGTAATATCACCTCTTTGCATGTTTGCGTTGCTAAAAAAAATGAAAAATAGGCCTTCTGGGCCTTTGAAAAACACGAAAAAACCCAGAGCTCGGGTCCCCTGCCCCTTTACCCCCCGGGTCTTGCCCCTGAACCCACCGGGGCTTAATGGGGGTAGGACACGATCGATCTGTTCGAATTTTTCATTGTAACTCGGTATGACAACTACTCCTTCGATGGTAACCAACAATCCAAAAATAAAAAATGGGGTCACCGACTCGTTTTTTCATATAATATTGATTTAAATACCTATTATTTTGCCTTTTGATCAAAAATTATACACACCTATGAATTTTATTTTTACGACAGACATTTTTAATGATAAAAAAAATTCTGCTCGCAATTTTTTGATGGAATTTTAATAAAAGTTTGCGCACAAACTAGAAGCTTTCGATTGGAAAGAAAAAAGAAGGGGTCACCGACCTACTTTTTCCTCATAATGGTAACAATAGCCTTTTTTAGTGTTCAAATTGTGGAAACTGTCTATATGCTACATTCAGAGGTCGTCACACGCGACATAAGTTACGCGATATCACGCTTCTAATACTCTCGCGCGTATCGATAACGCATTTCATAAGTAAGCTAGACCAATAGCCCATTTGTTCTTATAATTTGCTTTAAATGAGAAATTGGGAGCAGGACAAATACACGTAGATCAAGAATTATGGCTGCCCAATACTGAGTTTTTTTGGGAACTTTCGGGTATTTAAACTGGCAATTCTGCACACAATACTATACAATCGTTGTCATTTACTGTAAATTGCATACTTGCACCGACGCGTAATTGTTAGAGACCCAGAATGCAACTCTCCCTCATTCCAAACTAGTTATATTAAGAACAAAACTTGTAAAAAATCTTGAAATTCAAATAATGTTTCTAGATTAAATTTTATGTCTTTTCATGTTTATTTCCGTATTATATTCGTCTTTGGAAACTAGTCGTTGGAATTTAGTTGACGAGGAATGGGAGGACAGATCGTATAGCGCTGAGGCATGAGGGGAAGGGGTAACTTTTCAGGTATATCATGTGTCGGCCCAAATTCCGACTTGGGACATGTAACCGATTTCTTCATTTTCATAGGCCCTTTGGATCTCAGTGAAATTTCGAAAATTTGTCAAGGCGCAGAACTAAATTTTTGTTAAATTATTTTAGCTTCTTGGGTAAAAATTTTGCAAAAGGGACCTCAGAACGGATTTATGCATCGCCTCTTCTACACACTTTATACATACCTCTTTCTCCTTCACACTCCTCGACTTCCGCGTGTTTTAATAGCGGTTTTTTACATGTGGGTTGCACTTTCATTAAACGTAAAGGTGCTTTTCATGATCCAACACCTTCATTTTGTTTAGCGTTCACCATCCTCGATAAAAGGTTATTTCCAACGTTTAACTCGATCCAGAACGGCCCCAATAGGCCAATATTTTGTCATGTCATCTATCCGTAAACAGAATCAGAAAATTCTACCAGGTCAAATTCGCAACGTAAAATTCGGAACAATATCTTAGACCATGCATCAACATATATATAAGAATCACTTCACGACGCTTTTTTTAAAGGTAATTTAGAAAATACTATCTTTTGGTCAATTGGAGGGGGTGGTTGTGACACACGAGTATGCCTACATATAGGCCTTATTAGAATAAAGTGCATAGAACAAACAATAAAAAACATATTGGATTCTATTCCTGCAATTAAAGTCGGCTGTTTGTTTCAAACTAAAAACAAGTAGGCCTACATGTCAAAACTATACGTTCGCAAGCCTCATGGGGAAAATATAAGAACCTCATTCGCCATTATTCATCCAGAGTCCTTTTGGGTGATTTTCCCCCGGTTTTTTTTTTTTTTTTTTTTTTTCTGAGAGGGTGTTGGAGTCTCTTGGCATTTTTTAGGTTGACCGTCAAGTTCAGGCATCTCTCGCGCTTTCCATAGTTGTATTGCGAATATAGACGCATGCACGGCGCAGGTGCTGATTTTACGCGCGAGTCCCACGCAGAACGCCACGCAAGCATTTTTGTTGGAAAATCCAATTGGAAACAGTGCCAGATCTATGCGCGGAGCTAACAGTGTTCCTAGCCTCCTAAGCGGGCCCTGGCCCCCGCCGCAAGGACGAATCCGCCTCGCTAGCTCGCTACGCTTTATGGTCAATGCATTTGTCTCAGACCCCGTGTAGTAAAAGGAACTTCGACCGTGATGAACGTTTTTATACTGGCGTACTCGCATCACGGTAGAAAGCCACTTCCGTAACAATACGGTAGCAGTGCAATGAGTGTAAAATGAATAGGATGCGAAGCAAAAAGGTTCGCAAATATTCACTGTTTTTCGGAGCTAATAAAAATTGTTTAATATAACCCTCGCTCGTAAAACAAGGAACACACTTAACTCAGAAGGTCTTTTATCATATAGATGCATAAAAGTCATAATGATTAATTCTGAGATACAAATAAGGGGAAATCCTTACACATATAATGTATAGTCCCACAACGTGACCACAGCGGACAATACGAGCGCATTACTCAACACGTGTGAAGCAAATTGTAGATGTAATTTGTTTTATTTCATAAGCTTTTTGCAAATCACGGTGATGATTTGTTATAAGGACGTTTTTTAAATTTTAAAGTCTTGTGTGAGTAATTTTACTGAGTGTATTGTGAAATCAGGAATTGCTTTGGGTTTACACGTTTAAGTTCACTCTTCTGCAAACCTAAAATAGAGCGGTCCCTAACGAAAAACGTCATTCCGATTACAGGATGCGTCTGATTTGCTCGTATATAGGGTTGCATTGCGAACTAGCACCGTCTAATTAAGATCATGGCTACGCCTCTGTCACTGGACCATGGGACTCGGGTATGTTGAAACTTGATTTATTATTCTATCTTACGTACTGTGCGTACTGGCAGTATTATCCAAGGTATTATTATCCCTATTTGGAAATTGATCAAAATCAAATGACTTCTGTCAGGGCTCCTAAATAAATCGGGATGGACACTCGATCAAGAAGAGAAGGCGCGGATCAGGGAGGGGGCGCGCTCCTCCTGGTAATTCTGCACATTCTTGCAAAAAATCAGCCAATTTGGAGCTATTTTGGACCAGTTACAGCCTTTCGCCCCCCGGTAATTTGACAGTGTTCAAATCCTGGATTCCGCATTGGAGCGTAGAGGCATACGTGCAGGACATATGTTATACGTCAGCCGGGCAGTTTGGGCACCAAGGGGTAGGTGGAAGAGTAGAAAAAAATTCATTGGCTACACATGTTAGGTACAATGTGGGATCATCGCCTGGGTGGATGTAGAATCAGAAGTGGTGCAATGTTTTTTATGGGCCAAAAACATGTCAAAAATTGACCAAAATAAGGTAACAATCGTGAATGGTATGTATTTATTTCCAACTTCATATTAAATGTAATTAGTACTTAATTTTCCCGGCTATATAGCCGAGGATTCAAGAAGGAATTTGAATGTGGGAATCTGGGGCAAATTGACCCCAAAAGGGTTAAAGTGACCCAAATGAGGTAAAATTCATAGAATGGAGATGTATTTATTCCAACTTAAACTAATGTAGTATTCATTTTCCCCCACTTCTATAGAAGAAGATTCAATTGGAAGTTGAAGCTAGGGTCAATTTGACCACAGAAAGGATGAAAAAGGGCTTAAATTGACCCAAATATCGACCCAAAATCACAGCATGGTGATTTATTTTTATTTAAACATTTATATTAAAATGCAGTCGTATTTCATTTTGTTCGCTCACGCAGTAGATAAAAGAAGAATTTGGAATGTTGGAATTGGGGGTCAAAGTGACCCAGAAAAGGCAAAAAAGGGTCAAATTGACCCAAAATATGGTCAGTAAGGTTAAAAATGGCAAGGTAATCAATCCACTTATATGCATTTTAAAACTTCTAAAATTAAACCCTCATATATTGTAGTAGATTAAAAATAAATTGATCTGACTTATAACCTGGATATATCGCAGAGTAGTTCACTATATCATACCCGACTTTAAGCGACACCTTATAACTCAGTGCGGCCATTTAATTTTCTCGCTCCTTATGTTACTTCACTTTTGTAACTCAGCACCTAGTGTCGACTCCACATAGAATTCGTTACTCTATAGTGCGCCTATATTTCAACCAGTTTTGATATGAGTCGGCCTAAAACCGTGATTTGAAGCCCTCCTAGATGCTGTGTAAAAATATAAATTATACACTTTTTCACTCATAATATCTAAGTTAAATATTTTAAGGCCTACGATTTCACAGTGTAAATGAGACAATAATACCTTTCTACCGACACCAATTTATAATTTCTGATAACTTTTCCATTAAAAATCTGAGGATGGGGACTAGGCTATTAGCGAGTGGATCTTTAATAAATTTGAACTCAACAAGATTCTACAAAAGGGCCAAAGAGGTCAAAATACACCAAAGAGGTGGTGTTAATTAAAAGCTATAAATTGGGCAGTTTTACTAGTTTTGAAAAAGCAAACTGGAATTAATGTTTGACTTTCGTCAGCTGGCAACCACATATTTGCATTGGCCCGAAACGATTGCCATTTGGCAAAGGTGGACAATTATCATCATCATCTTTCGACTTTGTCGACATCCGTTGGGCTCGCGTACTTTTTGCAAAAAAACATCTTTTATAACGGCAATGATGCTACACTTCAAAGTAAAAGTGGTATCTCTGCGCATAGCATCAGAGTAGGTAAGTGATCTGCTACTCTACTTGAACATGGAAGACTCCACAGAATAAAGGTCTGGATAATCTGGTCCTTGACTGAAAGCAATGCCCCCAACGAACTGTGCTCTCTTCTGTGCCACAATTTGGGGAGATTAGGAGGTAAATTCACCGAGACCGTGTTCAGTAGAATGTTTCCAAGAGATATTTTCAAACTCGCATGGATTGTTGGTATAAGTGCCATTTTAAGGTCCTGCAGCCCCCCTTCATTGACAGGTTCTTCACCATTACAGTAAGATGATTTCCACACGGCATGTAGAAGGCAATCTTAGTTACTTTGGAGACAACAGACTTTCATGTACTTAACCATAATAGTAAACAGTTGTTAATGTAGCGGCAGAATAAACCCAAAAAGATCGGATTTAACATTTTAGGATAGCTGTATTTCTGCAAAGACCAACTGTTTCCTACTGGATTACATTGTTTTTACCAGTTAGGAAAAAAAGACTGACCCAATTTAGGTGGACCATTTGGATCCCTTTTCAAAGTTGTTCATGCGAAATGACAGTAGAAGGAACACTAAATTAGGAGAGGGGAGATTTTTCAAAAGGGGACTTCCCCCAAAAAACAACAAGGGGGAAAATTTGCGTACCCAAAAATTAAAACGGGGACAATTTGGCAAAAGTGGACTTTTACCTAAATAATTACCTTTTAAAATAAACAAAACATTTTTTCTAAACCATATATTTATTTGCTCGCAAAATCTATTTTGGCCTTTTTTTTTTTTTTTTAATAAAGCTATTTTTAGGGCGTTATGGGGCTTTTTGAATGGGCGGTCAGCCCCACGACCCATCCCTGGTTACACAATCTGATATGTTCATTAGTACCAATTGTAAACCTTTTAATAGCGCAAGATGCAGATATGTAAACCGTGCATAATTGGTTAATATATTTTGACCTTGCATTAAAAAGGCTTCTAGGTAATCGTTCTCTCATCTTTCCGGTCATTTTAGCGAGAAAAAAATGTGGAAGGTAGCACACTTCACGGGGTTAGGGTATGCCGTCAAAGTCCCAAAGGTAAGGGGGGGTGGTTGCCACCCAGGGAATTTTATGGTGCATTGTGAATAATTATGCACGGTATGGCTTCTAAAGCTCTGTTTATGTAAAAATATAGCCAATGCCATCATTTAGAGCTGAAACCACATGAAAAATCCGATATTACTACACTGTAAAAAATACTGTAAAGTTTGACAGTAAATCCTGGCAGCAATTCTGCCAACAAATTACCTAAAAATTTACAGTATACTGTAAAAATTAATTTAGTCAAAACGCTTAAAAACATTATATTAGGTTGAGTTAGTACAGAGATTGTGAATGTTTGTGGAGAATAAAAAAAGCACAGACGCACACCCTAACTTAGTAGGCCATCCACAATTTTTTTACAGTGCAGATACTGTAAAATTTACAGTTTGTTGTAAACGTATTACACCAAACTGTAAAAATATACAGTAAATTTGAATGAAACTGTAAAGCTATATTTTTTACGGGGTTTTTGTTGGCAGAATTGCTGCCAGTATTTTCTGAAAATTTACAGTATTTTTCCCCGGTATATTTTAGTACCTTAACCTGCGTATAATTGAGAATCCATAGTAGTGTATAATGTTGTTGTTACCCAAACTCGAAAAAAGTCTTCACTTTTAGATTTTGTCATTCTAGGCCTTGAAAATTGGACAGTAGAATTTACAGTATTTCCTGTATTTCAAAATTACAGCCAAATACTGGAAGTTTGGGAAGGTTTTACAGTAGTTCCTGTAAAAAATGGCACTGTAATTTTTTACCGTGTAAGTTTTTTAGCGCAAATCGGATTTTTATTTTCGCCATTTCTGTGAAAAATGCCAAATTTTGCGACTCGGGACCTTGATGACGTCATGTGACGCCATATAGGTATGTTGGTACTTAGTTGGTAGTAATGGAAAGAGGAGGACCATAGCGATCCACTGGTATCAAAATAATAAGCATCGAGGGCTTTCTTTATAACGAATTCTCGAGGGGGTGATAAAGGCTTGGTAAGACGAGAGTTAAGATGGAAATAAATACATCACCATACTATGATTTATGCCATATTTGGGTCAATTTGGACCCCTTTTTGGCCCTTTCTGGGGCAAAAAACCCAAGATTCCAACATTCAAATTATTATGGATCTACAGCTATATAGTGGGGAAAATTAAAATACCGTTACATTACATATAAAGTTGGAATACCTATTCTATGATTTTATTTAATTTGGGTAATTTGGACCCCTTTTTTGCCTTTCGGGGGTCAAATTAGCCCCAGATGCAAACATTCAAATTCTCTGAATTAAGCTATATAGTGGGGGAAAGGGAAGTAATGTGTTGCATTTTAATATGAAGTTGAAATTAATACATCACCATTTCAAGTTTTACCTTAATTTGGGTCAATTTGAACTTTTTGCCCAATATAAAAAAGAAGTGCACCACCCCGGGTGATTGATTCCACACTTATGCCCCTAACACCTGGTTACATTGGCATTTTTCTACTCGACCAACTACCCTAACTCGAAGAAAAACTAGGGCCCTTTTTCAAAGTGGCTGACGTTACTATTGTAGCTATGATCGCCGGTTTACGTTGCGCTTGGTAGTGCTACGTCAGTCTGCGGTATACGTCACTTGCATAAATTGCTGTTGCACCGACTTGATGGTCATAGGTCAAAGGACTGGACCCCTGATTTTGGGGTCTAGTGCACTCACCTACTAGAAAGTTGAAGTAATGTTTTTTAGTTAGAAACTGTCTAGATACATTGGTTTGGATAATAAAAAATTCTGAAATCAGGGCAAAAGATTTGATTTAACAGCTTTTTATTATTTCGCTGTATGTCCAATAGGTCAAATTTTGAGCAATTTTTTTAGGGGTAGGGGTAACACTTTCGAGCACACTTTCAAAATCTTAACACAAACGATCCTAAAATTGTTATCTTGAGCAAATTACAAAAGGTTTTATAACCTTTTAAAACTATATTTGGTTCAATAGGGTAGTTATAGCTATTTTAAGGCAATAAATGGCATTTTTGGGTCAAAATTTAGCAAATTTTGGTATTTTGCTTTTTAAAATATGTTATCCATAACACATACATGATGAATTGAACTAATTTTGTTTCTTGTAGAAGATAACAAAGCTGGTCAGTTTTGGGGAAAGTTTGAAAACCCACTTTTTGTTAGTTTTTTAGTAAATAGCTAATAAATTACGCATTTTTCCCCAAAAATGCTAAAAAATCGTGATTTTTAGCATGTTGAAGAGCTACGGGACGATTCAACTTATTTTGGTTCCCCTTGATAGTATAGAATGGTTCAAAGTTATTTTAAGGTTCATTGTACATAACAAAGTACACATAAAATCAGGTAAAGTCAGGAGATAGCAATATTTTAATATTTGCCATGGTAACGCAGTAACACTAGAGCTGTGAATGACTAAATTAGACAAAGTAGTTATAGTACAATAACTTTTGAAGTTATTCGTCACCATATCCTGTAACTGCACATGGTGTGACATTTAGTAAACATATGGTCTATTTACATGAAAACGGTACGTGGGTCATTTCCAGAATTTGTTGTGTATTGGGTTAATAAGTCTTTTCAACAATGCTTTATTGGAACAATGGTAAATTTGATAAGAGGCGCTGAGCTGCATTTGGGCATATAATTTTTCCATAGCTTCCGTTTTCTTTTCTATGAGATATTGCCTTCAAACATCGAAAATAGAGAAAATTGTGCATCCGAAGCACACCACAAATTATAAAACAAAATTATAAAATACTTCGCAGCTTGATTCTTCCGACTATCAATGTGTCCTGTTGTGAAACATGTGTAGAAATTAAGGTGATATTTTGTTTTTTCCTTTGTATTCTCACTTTATTTTTATCATTTTGATACAGAAACCAAATGTCCTGAAAACCTTGTTTATTACGTTTATCCTTCACAAAGCATTTTCCTAAGGGGGTTGGGTGGTAAAACGTCTACATAGATATTGATTTAGTGCATCTTATTTCAGGTAAACATAAGTCGGTCGTTTGGAAATGTGTTTTCTTAGTGTTTCTTCAGCTCACAATGACTATTAAAAAGTCTAAGAAATGTTTGAAATTTGTAAAAAATGTGACCTGTTTAAGGAAGTGTATTACGTTATCCACATTTCTCAGCAACCAACAAGCTATTTAAATATTGATCAAGACTGGCATAGATACTTATTTTCCGACCACAAAAATTAAAAACTTCAATCTCGATACATCTTAGTCAATGGGAGATGTGAAAATGGTCCAACAATGTTTTACTACGTTATTGTGTAGTACGGTTATCGTTTATTACGTTGAATGCGTTTTAGTTACCATTATCAACGATAATGTGGCCATAAAGATAATATGATAGTCAATTAATGTACCTTTAGAATAAATTAGTGTACAATGTATCTTAATATTTGTTTATTATAAAGTCGAATTTTCAGCAGGAATTCATACTCAAGGATAACGTACTAAACTAAACAAATGGAGCATCTTTTCTTGAGTTCGAATTAGCATACTCAAACTTTAACTTCGACAAATAAAAACTGTTCCCAGCACCTCTCTAATCCTGTCATCAGTTGGCATATATGTTGATTTAAAATTTTGATAACGTAATAAACCATTATTCTTTTGTCTGTACAAATGTTTGTGTGCATACGTGCAGAAACGTAAGAAGTGTTGTTGGCACTATTATTTTTCCCTTAATAGTATTTATTTCTTTTTACCAAAGTTCATTATTTATAGTATAGATTGATCTTTTATTGTCTTTTCTAGAAAGGGTTTTCAAAACATATCAATGACGGTAATTTTAGAAGTGTATATCAAATTTAAACAATGTTTTAAGTTCTATCACTTCGTATAGGTCTACTACGAAGGACCGTGTAGTCCGATACGAACAAAATCACAGCCGTACATTGTCTTATGATTTACATGTCTTAGTACACAAATAATAAGGGTGGGTCTGATTGTGAACTTGGACTTACAAAATCACGCCTAAACCAGAAATTTTTCGCAGACTAAAACAGACTAAACTAGTATTTTTGTCGTTTCTTGTTACCTAAATAAGCAAGCAATGCTTGCATGTGTGTCGTTGTATTATAGGGCATTTTCTTATCTTCTTCCGATTCATTCTCTCATTAATTCATTAATTTATTTTTAGTCTAATGAGACGAAATTAGTGACAAACCAGTCTTTTGGACTTAAAGTCCTTTTGATTTGAAAAATAAACCTTAAACTGTTAAAACCGTTTTTCTAAAATTATTTAAAGATTTATTTTTGAATCTAAAGGAATTGGTTTTTAAATCCTCAAGAGTTTTTGTCACTATTTCATATCAACCTTGACTTACAAAAAAATCTAAGGAATTAAGAGAGTTGGATCTCTTTTGATCTCTGCTTAATGTGAGTATTAAATACACTAAACACGTAGGCCTAAATCACATTTCGGGGTTTAAGCAAAAAATGTACCCTTATCTTCAATTCCACGTTTTGCCGTTTTTAACAATCCTATCAATCGATGCCGGCTGGAAAAGACCGCTTTTTTCCCTTTTAATACAAGACCCCCCCCCCCCTTCCCGGAGACCGTACATATAATATAAATGTTTTGTATTTAGCAAATTTTCAAGTGATTTTGACACTTTGATTCGGCAGGAAAGGACTGCAAAGTTTCTCTGATTTTGAGAAAGTTATTAATTTTAAGAAAGCTATCGTAATGAATGTCGGGCCTTTCGGAACCTATAAAATAGGTTTATACTCTTATCCATAATCTAATTAGAAGTAAAGATTAGAGTTGGAATCTTATTTTTTCGTATATAACCTTTGGATTGTCGCTTTACTATTCTGTTCGAATTTTCTTTTCTAAAATATCTGTATATATGCTCTGGCCTGATAATTTTCGTCTGATTGATATAAGACGGTCACACGCGGTCGCCCCTGCGCTACTGCTAAGTAGCAAGCACACTGTTAAAAAAGTTTCCGTAAATTTACGGAAATTTCTGGCAGCAGTATTTCCAGTCATTTTTAGGGTAAATTCTGTCAATTAACGGAAATTTGACAGTAATTTTACAGAAATTTGTCTCATATTATGGAAAAAATGTGTATTTTTAACAGAATTTTTCAGTAATTTGAAATTACGGAACCAAAAAAAAAATCCGGAAATATTGCTGCCAGAAATTTTTGAAATATTTCCGTAAATTAACATTTTTATGTTTTTTGTTTTTATTTTTATTGTTTTTGTAAACAGATTTTCCGTAAAATTACGGAAAATCTGTTTTCTTAATTTACGGAAATTTTTAACAGTGCACGCGCGCGCCGCGCCGACTTTTTAACACCGCGCAGAGAGAATTACGCTCTCAAAATAATAACATTCGAACTGCATCGCGCATCACTTCTACATCTGCTCGCCACCGATCAACATGAATTTTCACCGTGCTCCGACACTCTCAACCTCATGCATGCTACCGAGTCCATCCACCAATACCGGAGAGAAGCTTGGATCTGGCAAAATATAAGATCCCCACGATGCAGCCATCTTCGAGATCTGCACCACCAGGCAGCCAACTACACCAGCTCAACGGCAACCAATCTGCAATTGTAGGTTCCAACTTAGTTTAAAACATTTTTCATTATATTTCAAATCTCGTTGTTGTTTTTTGTCCCAAGAAAACTGAAATGTGCGTTTGTTTAAAACAATTTCGTCTTTGGTCAATTATATTCAAAATTTGATCAATAAAATTTCACATTTAGCTCAGTATATTTCGTCTCGTGTGCTCTGGCTAAGACTGAGTTAGGCAGATAACATAACAAAATTTGTAATCTTTCTTTCACCTCATTTTTTTCTTTCTTTTTTCCACCTTTTTTCTTCCTTTTCAACTCATTTTCTTTCAGCTCATTTTTCTTTAAGTTTCGTTCTTTCACCTCATTATTCATGTTATTTCTTTCACCTCTTTTTTGTCTTTCTTTAGGCCCTACTTTTAATATCATTATTTGTATTTCTTTATTTTTTTCTTAATCTTGTTCTGTATTTTTTGTGTTTGGGATATAAAAAGAAACAGGGATGTGATTTTCTTCCGATGAAGAAAATGCATGAAAATAAAGTTAATTTTTTTGATTATATGTTGAATATAACTGACCAAAGAGAAATTGTTTTAACAAACGCACCTTTCAATTTTCTTGGGACGAAAAAGAATTTAACAAGATATGAAATATAAATGCAAAATGTTTTAAACTAAGGTGGAAAGCCTATAGTAACAGCCTGCATAAGTGCTCGAAAAAAACAACTTATGATTGCCACGGCCAACTATGCTCATGAAGAAAGTCCCTGCTTTGAACAAAAAGGCAGACGAACAGGCTCAGAACGTCCACGCAAAGTTCTAAAAAGCTTTGCATCCGACAATTAGGGAGGCCTACAACTCTTCATGATTGTCGACCAGTCTAAGTTGAAGCGCGTCAAGAACGGCAAAGTTGTAAAACATGTGACGAAGCAGACCAAGCATGTGTCATATAGCGTGTAATATTACATAACAGAAAGAGAAGCCCCTAAAAAAACAACAACATCAAAACAAAACCAACACAAAACGCCCATATGAAAAACGTTCGAGCAAGCATACATGATTATAAAATTTTAAATGACATATGAACTTAAACGACTGCCAAATAGAAGCAAAGAAACTTTAAATAAGAATATATAACATCATTCGTAAAACATCTGAATTATGTCCGTAAGGAAAACGTTTGAATACGTTCGTTTATAAAACAAAGAAGTATAATTATTTAAAAAACGTATTGCAGCTAATTTATGAAAAGAAAATTGATTTAATCGATTGGCAAACATTTTTCAAACCCATAATATACATTTTGATACCAAACATCTATCCAACATTCATACAAGAATATGTTTTACAAATGTTTGTAATAAACATTTGGCTGACTTTCGTATCGTTAACGGTTTGTATGGTGTTTGACTATAAATGTTTGCCAAACATTTGCACAAGCGTTTGCCAAACGTTCGGCGAAAGCAGCTGTGATAAGCATTCCAAATATGTAAAAAAACCGGGGTTCGAGAAAAATTGGGGGCGCTTCTTTCTGTAAAATACTATAGCGCCCTGTATACGATGTGGTCTATAGTGCCTCGCTTCACCCTCG
>JAMKCH010032420.1:0-16003 GCA_023653785.1 Ophioderma brevispina | reverse complement strand
TAGAAGTTAATAAGAAAAACCAGAATGTGAATTACTTGAGCTTGTCAATTAAAAAAGAAAAAAATGTATTTAGAGAATAAAAACACATAATTATTCTAACTTTCCTTTACCAGGACCAAAATTGTTATTTATCACTTAACACAAATGGCTATAAAGAAATTTTTTATATTGCTGACATTTTCCCCTCTTGTGAAACAAAAAAGTAAACAAAAGTAAAATATAAATAATGATTAATATGCAACTTGGCATACAAATAAAGGTCCATGACAAATTCAAAACATAATTGCAATTTTCTTCTGCCGTGGATATTATTTATGATTGATGATGTAAGTTACTTTGAAATTGTATTGTCGTTGTGTTTTGTTTTGATTGAAAAAAAAAGTCAGTGCTACCTTCCCTCCCTGCTCTATATCCGAAAAACGACTGAAAAAATTTGGTTGAAAAAAGGTTTGTACAAATTGTGTTGGCAAATGGCTAGTACCCCCCCCCCCCCATGGTGCGTCATTCTACGCAATTTGTAAAGTTTTCAAGGCTTGTGTATTTAGATAAATGGAGTAGCCTATTTGTTTACTCAGCTTGCTTGTTTTTTTTTTGTTTTCTTTAGGGTTATTTTTTTACGTTTGTTTTTCATTATTATTGTTTATTTTTGAGAAACATAAGAATAGAAAGTTTCATTTGTTTTGTTCTGGACATTAAAAAAAAATTCTACTTGACGGTTTTAATTGTTCAGTATACTGAAACTCAAATTTGTTGAGTAGCCTACCCTGTTAAAATGGTTATAAAAAATGAAACCATTTTGGGGAAAATTTTCAAAAGACTTAAATTAACCATGCTTTTCCATCATAAGTATTGATTTCTTGGTAAAACAAAACTACACTGTAAAAGTAAGTTACTCAATTTTCTACAAATTGGTCATATAAGACGTCGCTTTGACTAAAGTTATTCAAAATGATATCTTATATGTCTACACAGGTCTTATAATTTGAAGAAAATTGACAAATTTATTTTTACAGTGATATGGAACCCCAAAATCATACAATCATCAGTTCAAAATTACAGATTAAATGCTAAAAAAGGACATCCTTTGGGGAGAAACCCCTAAAACTTTTAGTCAAAATGTGGGTCATTTTGTGACTTGGACATAACAATAACAGTAATGATTTTCTTTAATTTGCACATTACACCAAAGAGCAGCCTAAGTGAGTAAACGTCTGGATAATTCTTAGAATTTTAAAGGTAATGTGGTAATTCCATGATGTTTCAAAAAGGGTTTTATGGTGACAAAAGGTCTTTTAGTGAGAGGTAGTCCAAACAAAGGGGTTATGTGGCGACACACCACTGTCACCAATTTTCACTGAGTACCATTTCAACTTAGTACTGCCCAGCAGAACCATATTGGCTTCCCCGTGTGTTTTAGTTACGATAACTTCATTGCATTACATCTTCCCCCTCATCTCCCCAGAAAGAATCAGTTTTCACTTTTTAAGATGTACATCGCAAATACTCCATTGGAATTAAACACATTGAATATTGAACCATGACTGATATTTCTCTCTCTTGCAACTACACTAACCAAGAATCCGAGAAACAAGGACACTCGTAGCCTCTTCTTGCTAATTATTCTTGAAATAAATTCATAACTCTGCGTTTTACGCATCTCCGGCAAATCATTGGAAGCCGTTAACAAAATACGCGAAAGTAGCGCGAGTGGATTGAAACTTGTCTAATTGCACTCCGCGATACTGAGTAATGTCTTCGAACGCAAGCGTCTGGCAGTACCGATTTATTTTCTCAGGGGTAGTTTGTTTTTATCTCCTATTGTAAATTTTAGTTTTAAAACAATGTTTTTTCCCTAAATAATGTAAAAATTTCGTTTGTTTCTGTCGGTATGAATTAGGTTAATACCTTGCACATTTACCTTGTCTCGAAAAATTGGAACAAATCATGCACTTGCACGGATTTGATGCTTGTCCAATGCCCTCGCTCCTGGGACTCGTGCATTAGACGCATCAAAATCTCAGTGCGCGTCATTGATTTGTCCATTTTTCTCTTGCCAGAAGTAATCGCAGTATTACCTATAAACAACACCCCAATAAATGTGTAATACTTCCAGATAGATATTCCCATTCCACTGTTGTTTAGCAGGTATCATTAATGATAATCAATTGGCAGTGACCGCCTGGTAGGCTTTTGGCTGGAACTCTTAAACTTCCTTGGTACTCAGCATGGATAATTATCTGTTTTACTTTGGTGATTTTAGCACTCTGTCTGATCATCTCAGATTTTGCATGTGGTTTACTCTGCTGTTCCTCGAATCTATCCATGAGAGGGATTTGTAATGACCCTAACGTCAGTGAACTGACATGCAATGACCTGAATAAATTCCAAGCACCAAACTTGAACAAACTGAAGCCTTCAACAGAAACAAGGGATAAAATAAGTATTACCCTCCAAAGTTCTTTTACTTCCTAGCAGTATGAAAAACGCTGATGCGTTTCCTACATTTATTCGCCTTCTTCGAGAAATAATTGTCTGTGGCATCTTGGTCAATAACTTATCTAAGTACTATGACTTTTGGCCACTCATAACGAACTACAATACTTACGTGGCGCTATCCCAACCTTGAGAGTTCACCAGCCTAGATGTTCAAGACACTTTATCCGTTCTTTGGTTGACTCCAAACAAAGGAATCGATGCGGTCTCAGCCTGTACGACAATCTATTCATTGATTCTGGTAAGAAGCTTTACATATTTGACACAAAAAGGTTCATGTAAAATGGGGTTCCAGCATCATTCAAGTTAAACAAAGTTGAGTATTTACAGTTTAACGTCTTTTTAGTTTTAATCTCAACACATCCCCTCCAAATGAATTCTTACCATCGACAATATGCGCTTTGACAGGAATAAAAAATCAGACTATAATTACAATTTTATTATTTTATAATTATAAGTTAAATTCTTAGACAAAATTCATTTTTACACATAACTGAAATATGCATAGCAGTTGACACAACCAAAGTAAAGACCCGTGAGCATCACAATTTTAATACATGAACTCCGGTACTTGTCACTATTCATCTCATAATCGTGATTGTTTTAGCTTGGATCACAACTGCCGCCTAATGGATTACACAAGACTTTTATCCCTATTTAATGCACTGGTGCTGCAAATGAAAAATTTTAAAGTCTACAACTTCAAACACTTAAAGTGGCACTGGCACATTTTCAGAGAAAATATAAAATTCTTAATTTGCTTCACAAATGGATAGTCCTAAGGGCATTGGAAGAATAGAAGACATATTTTAACACATAAAATAACATATCACCCCAAATAGCATGACAATTAATAAGAATGACCTAAAGACTCCAGGTAATTTTTATGCTAACTTTTAATTTTGTCCATAAATAATTTCAAAAAGGTGCATTTCGTGATTCCATCACCTTCTGTTTTAATTCATTGTTCACTAGATATCCGTTAGAAAACTTATTCCCAACTTTTTAGCTGATTTCACTTTGCGGTTTTGTGTTTGAGCAAATGCTCGTTTCCCTCCCCGGTCCCATAGGCCACTGTGCTATAATGTTCTGTCCGTTTACGGACAGAAAATACAAAATTGGTCAAATTTCTTACACACACGATCGAAATTTGCACTTAAAGATTTGGAGCACACATGGATGACTAAGTTAACGGTTTCAGATGATATGAAAATCTTAAAACTTTTTTGAGGTAAGTCGGAGGGATCGAGGCTGTGGATCACGAAAGGCCCCCCTTTAATTCAACAAATGGTGTCTATTACACTTGTATTCATTGATCTTAAAACCACAAAGGTTACAGACAGTCAACAAATTGGTGCTGCCATGAGAAATCAATCTGGCATGTTGTTTTTCTTGCATTACAAAACGTGCCATTCCCAAAAAAAAAACCCCGCGTTGCTGCTGAATTGAGGGTCGGCCGTGACATTAATTATAAAATCATTCTGGTGACCAGTATGTGCGCTGACTTCAGTGAGGGCTAATGTACATAAAAGCTTTATAACCATGCCAAAAGTATCAATTTTGAAAAAGCTAGAGGGTGCACTATTTTTCAAATGCGCAAGTGTATCTTTAAATGGGATCTGTATACTCAGCAGAAATTGGAAATGGTGTACTTTAAGAATCCAGTCAACAGAGCCCTCTGAGGGTTAATGATTATTTACACTAAGGCCAAAAAGGAAAGGGCGTTAGTCTCAGCTTTTCTGTAGCATCAAAACCCTAAGCGATACGAATTTTTTGTCATAAAAGCTTGCGCTATGCGGATTCCCTGATCTGAATTAGCTGGTTGTAAAGGTAAAAGTTCATTTTTCACTGAGCTCTTGGACCTAAAAATGGTGATTTTTGAGGCATAATCTTACCTAAGAGGCCAAATCGAAGATTTTAAATGTCAATTTTTCTCTAAAACCACACATAAATGCTTTAAAGGGGCATTTTGTGTCCTAGAACATATATATCAAATCAACTTATTATTCACCACATAAAAAGCATCCAACATAACAGGAATACATTTAGCCCCGGGATAGACCTTATAAAGGGTCATGCAGGGCAAAAGTACAAAAGACAGATCTACAATTTAAAAAAAAAATACATTAAATATTAGAATAAAATCTCCAAAAGGATTTTTTTTTTTTTTTAAAAAATCAAAGAGTTATATATTAGAAGGATTGCCGCTCCCCATGACCGCTTTCCCCTCTGGCATGTAGATAACAAAGAAGCGATTATGGACAATTTGGAAACATTATTTCTGAAATCCTTGAAGGAAACAGGAGAATTGACTGTAGAAAGGAAGGACTCAGCCGTGAGATTAGTGGCATGAGTGAAATGAGCCCCTAGCAACCCAACTCGGAAAGCGATAAAAGTAAATTCAAAAATATGTTCTGAATATCCGAAACCAGCGGAGCATATTTATTGTGTTGGAATTGGTGGGCCATGTCAATACCATGCTCAAAGGGGACCGACAACTCAAAGATAAAAAGTTTTTTAAGGTACTCAAAATAACTAGATCGGGGATAAGGTTCGAAGGGGAACATTCAGTTGGAATGGTAGTGGCCCCTGGCAAAGCCAGCTTCGTCTGGAATGTCATGAAGATAACAGCATTTGATTTTGCGAGACCAGCTCTAGCAATTGTGATTAAATATTTCAAAATGATGTTTATGACGTAAGGCATACCGGCCTTGATCTAGAAAAACTTTGCAGTGTTAAGGACATGATTGAGAGTTTCTTTGTTATTACATTGTGCAAGCATTTGTTTGAGATAGATTCCCGCACCTTGCCAGGTGACTCTAGTATTCAAAGTCACTAAGGGCGTAAACCAGAATTTACAGACTCTCGCAAGGAAGGATTAAAAATCATGCTTCTCAAGGGTACAGGAGGATTCCTGGAAAGAGATCATAAAAGGCACCTGCCATCACGGAACGAACATGAGTATGCCAAACCGCGGAGATGGTATTGGTCAACATTTGCTTGGGCGAGATTTTTTGATTATTAAAATTAGATGAGCATTACTAACAGTATTAAAAATTTTTCGCATTCAACAGTCCCTTTAATAATTAATAATATAATAAAATACGTAATCAAGGTTTTATTGTTATCGCAAATCGTGGCCTGTAGGCCAAATGTACTAGAGACCTTACAAATTAATAATTACTAGACAGAACATGCAACTTGGATGCAGCAGCTTTACACATAACTGTTGCCTCCAAAATCTTAATTTCTTTGAGGTAAATCTGGGTAACAAGGTTGTGGATCATGAATTGCCCCTTTAAACACATAATAAACTGGCAACCATTTAATTTGCCAAGCAATTTCAAATAAAGACTACCGATACAGGAATGGTCCTCACTTTTTTTTGAATGAAGACATTATATTTGTTTACTGTATCCAGATGACAGCTTTTTCAGATAAACGACCACTGTTGAAAAAAATTCTGGAAATTTCCTCCAGGACCTAATCATTTTGACACTTTTTCCACACGAAACATGTTTTTTTGAGTTTTGAATGGTTTTAAATTCCCCTTTCCATTTTAGTATTTCACAAAAATCCCTATACTTGAATAATATTGGCATAACAATAACTTCTTTTCACAATTCAGTCACCAAAATGGCCCGTAGTTTAAGTCATCGCCCAGCCACAAAACGATATGATAGCCAAGTGCCTTTTGGATTTATGCAGTTTCTATAATGAAATCTAAATATAAGGTTGGCTGCAAAGGTTCCTTGATATCATTAAAACTCTTGTGATTCCAGAAAATGTCTAATGTACTATATCCTTTTCAGCCTATCAAAAATCCCATGGATTGGTGTTATTGTCACTTCTATTCTCTTCATGCAATATTTCCTGTAGCTTCCTGTTGACACTCGGATTTTTTATCAGATAATATATGATCCACCTGCCCTTTTTTAAGGTCCTGGGAAATCACCAAACAGCAAAAATGGCTATGTGAATTTGATACATTACCTTGGGTTTATAATCTTAGTACAAGGCCAGACAAATGACTGTGAATTAATTTAACTAAAATATCAACAAAGCTTTGGTTAACTTTAATTTGCAAAGCAGTGAACAAACTAAAAGTAGAACTAAATCTAGTTAACTGGTTTTTTTTCACGTAGTGGCACAAGAGGGCAATTCAGAAGATCATAAAAACTGAAAGAGGGACTAAGTTTTTAAACATAATGAATACTTTTAATTTTGAAGCTGTAACCTGCACCTCTCTTCGTGCGTCCAATGTAATCGAGTGAGCCACAATAACTTATTCATCTCAATCTTCTGGTCCTATCTCTCATATTTTTTTTTTTTTCAAATTGGTTTGGTTCCAAATTCACAATTATGTATTCCATAGCCACATTCAGAATTAGCATGAAAAGTCATTCAAATAAGTACAAACAACCCACCTTATGTTCAGTGGCTTTTGAGATGGTTTCACGTAATCTCAAAACCACTGACTTGTTTGTCTGTCACATACAGAATCTGTCAGGGCTGAAAGGAAGATTCCCAGACATTCTGCATAATTTCTTGAGTTATTTCATAACCCTTAAAAGAGTCCTTAAAGGAACAAGGACACTTCCAAAGAAAACAAAATGGTAATTTTTAGCTTATTCGTCCAAACAGCTCCTCCTTTTTTCAGGCAATCTAGTGTAAGCAGGTCACTTTTTTTATTGCCATTTCTGAAATGGTTTTACAATTCTTTTTTATTAATTTCCTCGTCTTTGGAATGACTTCCAATAATGTTCAGGCCCTGTCTATGGTTTACAAGATGTTCGCAAAATAACATTTTCAAGGTTAACATTAATGTGTCTCCAGTTTTTTGTCTCGTAGTGTATTTCTGGTGTTTTGGTTTGTTTTGTCATATGCAGTTCATAGTTTGCTTTTTGCAATGTTCAGTTATTATATTTTAGTGACCTTGATCGTAGAAGGCAACAGCATCTAGGATCTCTTCCCATAATGCAACAGTTTTGCCTTTCATTTTCTATAAAACAGACGAGAAGATATCAGTAGCTTCCCCACAATGCATTGCTTCCAATGTAAATAGGTATTCATGTGAATGTTAGAGATGAACAAATACTTTAAAATACAAATTTTGATGAGTACGGTAGGAATTCTTGAAGCAGGTGAGCGTTTAATGATATAAACTATTCTGGTACATGCCTTTATTAATGGACCTGAACCCAAATTTCATTACAAATTTCTTAGAGCTCACTAAATAGTGCAGGTTGCCATTATTTTTGTTTTCATGCAGTGCCTATTGAATGGAGGTTCCATGTGTTGACAGCTCCTGGTTCTGATGGCCCGGGTGCTTGATGGGAAGGGAGTCCGAGCTGATGTTGTGGAAGGTAATTGCCATGTATTTTGGGCTTGCAAGATCATTTTCCTTCCGAATTAACTTTTAATGCTTGAATTCAAATAAATATTATTGCAAGTTAACTAAATGCTTCTCTTGTGGAGAAAACAAGAAATAGTCATCTTGTCAATTGTATTCTTTAATACCATCTTTACACAATTGTCGTTAAAATTTTAGATGAAATTCAGCCAGTGTTAGTCTCCGCCTCCTTCAATACACAGAGGTGCTGCCATGTGGAACAACATAGTATCTCATGAAATTTTGAAATTGGAAACCTTGGTTCTATATTAATGCTTCGATACACTTTGTCTGTTCAACTCATGGTAACTAGTACACTGTTCTAGAGAAATACACATAGAGGTTAAACTTTACTTATTTTGCTAAAATTGCTCATATATTTTTTAATATCTTTTAACTTGTTTTTGGAAAAATGTCAAGAAAATCTTTGTTCAAAAATTGTGAACAAAATTAAGGAAAAAAAATACTGCAAGTTAACCTTGCGAGATCCCCCGGCCGGTTGGTAGAAGAGAGTTTGCACAAATTTCTGGGGAGACCCCCGTTGGTAGAAGTTTTCACAATGTTTTCTGGGGAATAAAAAGTCGGAAAAGTCTGAAATACGCAAAGTATGACCTTTGGCCTACAGACCTGTCTGTCACTGCAGATAGCAGAAGGTTCCTGTGGTTCAAGTGTGGATCTAGATTGGGTCAGGGGTCCTGTGGTTACAGTGGAGACAGACTGACGGACAAACGACAGACTTTCGTATGACAAATCCCAGGCCCTTTTTGGAGTCAGGGGGATAATAAAAAGTAGTGCAACATTTTATATCAAAATGATGCTGATTGAAATAGGAGCACTATTGTGCACATAGCCTGACTAATTTAATAGCAATTTTTGTAGCTATCCCTAGCCTCATAAGTATATCCATAGCAGTTTTAACAATGAGCTACAATTGGGCTCATCTTTTCAAGAGTACCTTGCTGACACTCCCATCTTGAAGTACACACCTCTATGTGAATACTGGATTATGTGTCCACACTATATGAAGAAACCCAGTTTTATTGAAACAATCAATAGGGACAGCTGCTAGCAATGAGAACACATTTGATGGCAAATACAGTCGTGAATTGAGCGAGTGTTGGCACATTATTAACAGATGCATTGAATGTAAACTTTGCTGTAATTCAAACTGTTACGAACAAGTGCTGAAGGTCATATCAGTCTTTTTGACGGAAATTTGAATGATTATATTATTAACACTGTTCAAAGTTGAGTTATTGCACTTTCTTCCTATGTGGCTATTTTTTTGCTCTAAGAAGTTAAATTCATCTGTGGTGCAAAACATTTTCTTTTCATGGACAAATAAATTTAAGAAAATTTTGAGTCTCACAGCTCAACTTTAAAGGAAATATGTCAAGATTTTTGTCAAGCTCTGTTTGGACTCATTCATAAAATATATTACTACATCACAAATTCCCGAAAAAATAATACAATTTGATGTAAATTAACAAAATAGAGGCATTTTAATTTTTGCTTTTTTGACATACAAAGAAAACGGGCGGATTTTCGCCACGGCTTCATTGATCAAAAGCGCCCAATTTTGCTCTCCTCGTGACGTCAAAGTGATGACCAAAACATTGTGTTGACTCGAATTGTTATTGCTGACACTGTAATATTGATGGACTAATGAAAGTCATATAAAATTAGAAAATAAGTTAAGAATGACATATTTTGTTTCATTTCGCTGTGTTTTAATTATTATTGATATAAAAACACATCGATCGCAGTTATAGGAAAGTGGCAACACTGCGATATGATGATCCACACAACGACGTAAATTATGGATGGTCATCACTTTGACGTCACCATTTGCCTGCGATGTGGATTTGTCGGAATCGTTTTCGAGTAAGCTATTGGGCGGAAAATTAAAAGGGCAAAATACTCAACAAATGTGGACTTTTCCACTTATTTTGATTTTTCTTATGTAATCTACGTTCCTTAAGCGTTCCATCCATACCCAAATTTTTTCCAATATTCAGAATCATGACATATTTCCTTAACAAAATTAAAGCAGACTTCAAAAGAATTTGGTTCAAGGAGGCAAATTTTGGCTAGTAGGTATTGTTTCAGAGTCTCACTTTGGTCTCAAGTTGAACTCACCAGCCTGCACAATTGATAATCTGGGTGGCACATACCCACAAACAATGACCCCCGCTACCACTATGTCAGGGACAAGATTAGCCGACCAATTGCGCGTAGGTCAAGGTTTCCAATCAGCGCGGTGCATACTGTGATTGGTTTGAAGTGTAACATGGGCGGAGCATGTTCCAACAAAATATGATTTAAATGTCAAAACATGCCCTATTTGAGTCGGGTTTCGACGCAGGGATACAATAATTCACGGAAGTAAACTTTGCTGGTTTCAATAAACTTTAATGTTCACAGATTATCTTCACGGGCGACATATGTTGCACCGTCAAATTACGGTCAGACGCGCAATTGGCCCCCTTTAGTATGTCCATGGGACTAGAGGGTTGCCTGACGTGTGTACTGAAATGAGAGACCTTTGAATGTAACCTTGACCTCATTAACATATGAAGGTTCCATATTGCACCCATGATCCAAGTTTGTTTGCATTTGGATTTAAAGTTTTTTGGACGGAACTTTTATAACTTTAACATCGCGAAGAGCTAAAGACAAGTAGGCTGTGGGAAATGTCCTTCTATGCTGTTGTTTAGTTGTCTCCATCGGGGGGCTAGGGGGAAACAAGTGTAAATTCATTAATAAATTTTAAATCCTATAATCGTCTGTCCACAAATCAAACTGGCACATTTCTTGAAAAAGAATAAAATGGAACTCATTTCACTTTCCCAAATCAGTGACTAGTTGATGCACATAGACTTCAGCAACAATGGAGTAAGATATTCAAGCACCGGCCCGGTATGCGGGGTAGAAAAACACTTCAGATTCCCTTCATCTGGAGGGCAGGACCTGTTTATTGTCGCGCAAGCTGAAGAGAGGTCAGCTGTTACGCTCTCCAATTTAGACTGGAGTACTTTTTCAGGACAAAAACTTAACCTCATTCACAAAAACTAACTGCATTTCTATTCAATACCGCGTTTTCAGAAGAAAAATTTAGTGTCACGGACCTATATGATAATTTACACTGGTTAGTTATGTGAAAGATTGACGGGTATTTGTCACTCACCCCGAATCGTGGCGGTGGTAACACCTGGCTATAACATGGCCCCACAACCTGGTCCATTGTAATATCTTAGCTCATGGTTTGCTGAAGTCATAGAGCATTCGCATTGGTCTCTGATATTGGGGAAAAGAATTGAGGTGACATTTATTTATTTTAAGAAAACTGTTCCAGTTTTTAATGTGTCTAAACAGACAGTATTTGAATTGTATTAATTTATTATGATTTACACTTGGTTTTCCCTTAGCACCCCGCTGGGGACACTAATTTGTTATACAGTTGGTTATTTGGTCCCACGCCCTTAGTCACAGCAAAAGAGTACCGGTGAGGTCTCAACAACATCCCTCAAGTGACCAACACAAAAATGGCCCCTTCTTAAACTCCATCTTAAAGGTGCAGTTTCAATGATTTAACTAAAGTACATTTTTGTAATTTCCTTTTGGCTAAAGTTTGGTTGACTGGGGAAAAAAATATTCCTAAATTTGTGTTTGATTACTTTTTTATTCGAAGTATTTGAATCACAGCACCCTATTTGTCCATTTACAACCATAAATACAAATTGGAATATCTTGAAGAAGACAATAAAATTTACAATCCCGATTAAGGCAAACTTACCATATGGTTTAGATGATTAGAAAAACCTCAACTTTTTTTAGGTCAGTTGTCGGTGATGTGGCTGTGTGATCACAGAATGGCCCTTTAAATGCTTCAGATGAAATAAATCCTTAACTTTGGGAGGTAAGTTCGACTAATACATCACGAAGTGTCCCTTTAATACTCATCAATTCAAAAAACATGTTACAAATCTACATGTCTACCTTCAAGGAGAGTTGATAAGATCTGAGGAAAAACAACTGCTTGACAATATATCTGATACTAGTTCAACCTATTGCAAAAGAATGTGTTACAGGATGCCCAGCGAACCTCGCTCAAGGACATTACACTAATGATTCAAACAGTGTGAGCTAAACTTTTTTGCTTAAATCTGTATAAAATCAAGGGATTTTGCTGTTATCTTCACTAAATTGGTATGCCTGCCATGTTTAACACTCAAGGCAATAGTAGATGTTTGTGGATCATCTAATTTTTGTCCACCCGGTAGGGTTTTCAATAAATCATAACAGATAGTTTACATTCATACTAGATACTTAAGTTGTTACAATTTTACAATGATTAAAAGAAAAAGATCACTGTGAATTCTGTTTCAAGATGGCATCCATTGAGAGGGGTGTATGAGTCCAATCCCCAATCACCATTTTGGGAAATTTCACCTCAATGAGGGTCATGTGATCCCACAAAACCCTGCCTTTTGAGGCTCATTTTAGCCACAAAGCATGTACACTGTTTTTATGTCCTGCTGTGTTTAGTACAGTACCAGTACAGTATAGGAACATTAGCATGGAATTGATCAAAACACCCTCTGCCACCATTAAAAGACACTATCAGTGATTTGAAAAATATTTAAAATTTGCAGGAATAGCTTCTAAGTGAGGATAAGTCTGTAGAAATTATCATAAGTTACCTTTCCAGCTGGTAGAATGACAGAAAAGGAAGAAACGGCAGTGTTCCAAGATACGATTCTCCATTTGAATCCGTGTAATAGTAAGGTCCGTTGGACAGGTAATGATCAAATCCCCGATCGTCATTATTAGGTTGCGTCTGGGCTTATCATTTGCAGGGTCTGTTAGGTTACCGTACTTGTTACAAGACATGCAAAAATCTGATTTTTAATGATTTTTTCGATTTGTGATTTAGCAAATCACTGATAGTGTCTTTAAGAAGTGCATTTTTGGCAAAAAAACACAAAAAGCTTGAAGGGAAATTAATAACAATACATTTGCTTATTCTGTAGGTGACTGCAAATGGATATTGTCTACCAAATGACCAAATTTACTGCAAGGAAACCAGTGACTTGTGGGACTAGAATAGCAATATTTTTTTCAAAAAAGGGAATGTTATGATCAAGAGACATTTAAATGGGTGGTGTACATGAAGTGTTTTTTTTTTTTTTGGATCATTACAAATTTCAGCTGGCACTCTTCCTGAAATGAATTGCTTGTGCATTCAACTAGTATGAAGGTAAGTAATGTTTTAGTACTGTGCTTGATGCATTTTGTGAGCAGAAAGCCTTTTTTGACAAATCACATCTGCTGTGCATCAGTGGAATACACCTTCTGTAGGTTTCAATGAAAATTGCACCAGGCTTAGATTATGGACAACTGAAATTGGAAAATATTACAAATCTTACGTTATGCTGGAATGATATTACTTTCTAAAATCCGCTTGTGCAAAATGCCCTGTTTACTATTCACACAGCCATCCGGATTAATATGGTTTTTAACAGAATAAACCCTAACACAAAATTGAGGTTTATTCGAACAGCTAGTGTGCATAGTCACACACAATGCACACAAACACACACATGCATCCACACACATACACAATCATTAACAAAAACAACATATACATTCACACACCACACACACACACAATACATCATTCACACCCCACATACAGGGGTATTCCAGACCATTTCTCAATGGGGGGGGGGGGTGTTGCTAGCAAAAACTGCACCCATTTGCCGACACACTTTCAAAAATTTTTGCCGGATTGCTATGCTCACAGGTAATATAGGTAGACTATGTTTTGCCGGCAATACCATTTTTGTTACCATGGTTCAAAAATCAATCTGCACGTAGGGGTGGTACCAATCACTAATTTACTGCATATTAGCAATCAGAATAATATTTTCCGACAAATCAGTAACAAAATATTTTCATCCATTAAAATATATAACTTTTTGTTAATCGAGTTTTACATTATACTGATTTGACTGTGAAGTCAACCAATGGGTTCTTTGTAAAATTGGGGGGGGGGGTACACCCCAAAAAAAAAAAAAAAACCCCTCTTGAAGGGCCCTGCCCACACATACACACACAAATTCAAAAAAGGTAAAAAAAATCACACACACACATTCCAAGCACTTCAAAACCAAATGTACACCACTGAATACGGATGCACTTCACAGTACACCAACCTCCCTTATTCTGCAAAATGGGTTCATAAGGACTACACAACATTATGCTAGTTGGGATTGTTTATACCATGTTCTCACATGCTTGCACAAACATTACATATATATATAAAAACACAATGGACACTCATTTCTCTCTCTCTCTCTCTCCGCTCCACACACTTAAGAATTAAACAACTCTATTTGCAACTGTTCTACCTTGCCTCTAACTAAATTCACGACTAAGCGATATTGTTTCATCGCTGTCGGCATTGTGAGGAATCTGTGTACCGGCTTGCACAAGTTGCTGAGGTCAGTAACCCAGATGTTTATAACAAACTCCAAAATAACTTGGATAATCCAGACAGTATCATGATCATGGGAAAGGATCTCAGGGTTAATGCATTCATCTTTGATTGCACATGAAGATTATGGTATCTATTCAGTGTAATAAACTCTCACTGTAACATATGCACTGCTTGAATGTTTGTTATACGGCTTGTGCAGGCCTGTTGCAAATTTGTCGCTTAATAACCTTGAACAAACAAAATTCCAATGTATTCCTTGTTTTTATAATTTTGGCCATTGGCTTTGGTCCCGATCCCTCACCATACTCTGTTTTGTCTCTCTGTAACTTAAATATATTTCCTGTAGGGGTAGACTCAGGGCGTCCCCAGACTATTTACAATGGGGGGGGGGGGGGGGTTTGCTGACAGCACTGTTCCCTTTGCCACAATTTACAAAAAAATGGTATACCTGTATTTACCCCGGCAATCACAAGGAGCCACGAAAGTTTTTGAAATTGTATCCGGCAGAATAATCTAGCCGTGCAAGATCATTGTCAGTGATCTCAGGTATATTGTTGTTTCATCTTTTTGATGGCACATTATAAATTATGGTATCTACGGTGTAATAAACTCCCTCGAGTACAGATGCACTGCTTGATTTTATATAACTGTTGTGCAGGCTTGGGGCAAATTGTACGTACCCTTGACAACGATTCTAATGTATTCTTTGTTTCTTATTTGCCATTTGTTGTTGGGGGGAAAGAAATGGACAGTTTTAATCATTACAAAATTGTTTCAGTTATATTGCTATTAAGTTATACTGCACATTAGCAATCGGAAGTAATTTCAATTTTACTCCAAAGATCAGCACCGCAAATATTTTATTTCATTAAGAATATTCACCCGTACATGCTAATTTACATTAATATCAATTTTGCTGACAAGTCAAAATTTTGCTGCCAGAATCTGTAATTGGTAGTAAGCTATTACATTACGTGAAATATGCCATGACTATTGGTGGGATTCTTTTTTACTGAGTATACTTACATGTACGTCTGCATCCTCCCTCAAAAAAATATTGTCATGAAGTACTTTATCAACAAAGGTATAATGAAAACTAATTAAACATGATTACTGCAAAATGTAAATGGAGGAAATAGGTTAAGTCATAGTCATATCATATCATGCTAGGACAATACTATTTCTTTGAAAAAATGTAACAACAAGTTTATTTGCTCTAGCAGGAACAAACTTTAGGTTCAATTATTTCTTTCTTCCTATTTTGATGTTGTTTTTTTATACACGGTATCCTATGGCATACTGTGCATAATGTTTTACTACTGCATGAAAACAAAAAATCTGATTCCTCTTTACCTTGGAATTAAGCATTTTAGGTACTATACTTTATTCTAGGTGACTATGTTTACCCTTACAAAACCCCAAACAAATTTACTTCAAATCTCTGAGACAGCCCTTTCTATAGTATCTGTTTTGTGCCCTGGTGGAATGGTCACATAACATTTGTTATAACTGCTATTGGCTTTTTGATTCCTCCTATATTTAGATTTGACCCCTTGTACAATTTTCAACTGCAGTCCCCATGACAAGGTATATATTTAAAGATGCAGCATCCTAAC
>JAMKCH010032419.1:0-16817 GCA_023653785.1 Ophioderma brevispina | reverse complement strand
GTATCATCATCATCATCACCTTCATTTTAATATTAAATTCATGTACATATAATTATAAAAACATAATTTAGTTTGAAAAGGCCTACTGGCTCAAAGTGGAGCATCACCTTGATACTTTTAACTGGTTTCTTACAAACAATATTTTGAACCCACTCTGATCACACACATGCACATAAGGCATAAAAAATATGTTTGTTTGGCGTAACAGAGAAAAAATATCAGGGTCGGTCGGTCATATTTTTTTTTTTTTTTTTTTAATCTTCTCAATGTTTTACTCTAAAATGAATACAAGATGCTACTATTTAAAGCTTTTTTTTCAATGACATAGCAAAGATCTTTTATTTTACTTGTTGTAGTTGCTTTGTTGTCTTGTTTTATTATTTTTTTGTCTTTGTGTTGGTAAAAAAAATATATTTTTTTAATTGTGGATGAAAATAATGGGTCGGTCGGCAGAATATTTTTGTTTATTTTGTGCTAATTGCATAAAAACTTTTGAGTCTGCAGGTTTTTTAGGATCGGTTGGGTTACGCCAAACAAACAATTTTTTTTATGCCTAAAGACTATTCTCTGTCCAGCTTGAAGTACGGAGTAACCTCGTAGGCCTATACATATTGTGATGATTTTCAGCACACCCATAGTCAACACAAGTGTACTGCAACTAAAATGCAGCGCTGAGTAAATCTGATGCGATCTGGGAAAACCCGCCACATGGTGGGAAATTTATATTTTGAGTTTTTACTATCACTGCAGAGTTTCAAATATTAAGTTTCCATAACTGTTTTCTTCTTTCTTCTTTGATACACACTTCAAAAGTTATGCCTTATACAATCTGACAAAAAATAAAATACAATATTACCAATTTTAAGCCATTTTCTTTATTTTTCAAAACTGTCCTGTGCGACATGTGGCGGGTTTTCCCAGATATCACATCACAAATATGCACGACATCACTTCATACTTCAGACAAAACAAAGTATATACATAAATCACATAGAAAAAAAATGCATTGTTTGTAGCCGAGATGTACCTTTCTAAGTGATGTATCGCAAGTATCTTACGATGTATGCACAAAGTTGTCTGGTCAAACCAGGAATTGTGCCGTGATTGTTGGCTGATAAACATTTAAAGTGCTAATTTGCACAATATCCTTTTGTCTTATTTCTTCAGGTGGTATGAGAGACATCACCGAGTTAAGCATGAAGCGCCACACCTCAGGACTCAAGGGTTGTATACGAGATCTGACGCTAGACGGTGACCTTGTCGAATTATTTGAATCACCCGCAGACGGAAGAAATGTCAAACATTGTCAATAGGGTTTGGGGAGCATTTTTTTTGTCCAGTAATTTTTTAAGGCATTTTGTACAAACAGATCTGTTATAAGACATTTTGTAACATTATGTATTTGGTCATTAATTGTCCCCTCCCCTATTTTATTTACAGTGTACATTACTTAGCCTCCTATAGTTGGATGCAAATTTTGCTGGTTCTCCGGTCTGCTGCACACATACCCCTATTTGACCAAAGATTCTTTTTACTAATTGGATGTTTGGTATGATGTCAGATTTGGAGTCGTGGACATTTTGCTCGATAAGCCTGAACTGCCACATATATTAACAAGTGTAATAATCAATTTTGTATTACTGTCAAAATTGAAACAACAGCTTATAATTGATAAAAGCAGATGAAAAGGACATTGGTGTCCAGGGTTCTCACTTAGGATTTTAACACAGAGCCTACAATTTCCAAAATGTTACAAATTACGTCCAAAGGAATATCTTGTGGTCTAACACAGATTCTTCTATAATTTGGGGTTTGGTCAGATATAAAACATGATTTTGAACTCTGCCAAGTCTAGAATTGGACTCGCATTTTGGCACTGTTTTTCATTTAAATTTCTGCAAGTCACTGGACCTCAAAATCCTACCAAGCAGGAACCCTGTTGGGCAGTGGCATAGCCAGGTGGGGGCAAAGGGGGGGGGGCAGAGTGCCCCCTCTGAAACAAATCTTTGAGGGGAAATCTGGAAAAAAACACAGATATTCATGTTAAATCAGCCTCTTTTCAGATTCTTTTGCCCTGCAACCGGGAAATTTTGCTTGCGATCGGGACATTTGTTGCACCTACCGGGAAATTGACCCCTCGGAACCATGCACCGGGCTGGCTACGCACCTACACTTCTACTCTCATGCACATAGTGTTAGATTGTAGTTGGACAAGTGTGGTCAAAAGTTAGATCATAACAGTGGTGTTTGCCTGTGCTTTTGGATGAGATCATAGATCGTGTGACAAGCAAAGCCCAATAGTTTAGCAGTAATTCTGAAACAAAAATTCTGGCGTTATGCTTGAGAATCGAAGTTGAATGTGTAATTCAAGAGGCACACGCTGGCCATTTGTTTAAGAAAATATGACAATTAAAGGCAGACATCAGCAAGATACCATCTGCATAGATGAGGTTTCATTTAAGAAATAAAGGGTAAGATGTTCATGTTTATGCAAGAATAATGTGTCCGAGGCAAGTAAAAACATGAATAATGGGCGAGGCGAAGCCGAGACCCATTATTCAAATGTTTTTACTGCCTTTATTTCTATTCTATTACCCAAATAAATGAAATAATAACAGAAAAAAATGGCAATTTCTTACTAAAGACAGAACAGTTGTTTACGACTTTACAGCCCGTGCTGTGTTTCCTCCGCGTAAAGGTTAGCGCGTGCGCCTTTAGTGATGGTGGCACGCGCCGAAAAGATGCTTTGCATCACGCACTATGGCGCAATCACGACCCATTATTGCAGAATAATGGGCAGTAAACTAACCAATCAAAGAGCGCGCTTTTGAATAATGAGCAGTAAAGGTAATAGAATAACAAATTGTGCTCACAGAGCAAAAAGAGGTGCATTAAAATTAGAAACTGCTTCCCTGTGATTTAGTTGGACTTGGGCAAATGAACCATGATAATACAAAGTCCTTTGGAGGGGATGTTAAGCTGTTGGCCCCATATACAGAGAGTCATACCTGTGCATGCATATCACAGTCAGTTTCAAAAAAGAGTTGGGCGACTTCCCCTGACTATCCTGACGAATTGACCCCAATGGAAATAAGCTTTTCACAAATGCTTTTTGGGGGTTATCCAGGACATTGTCTGAATAGATCAAAGCAGCATAACTGTTGAAACCAAAAATGACAGTATATGTGATGGCAACTCAGGTGACAGTAATTTGGCTGATTTTAATTGATCCTTTTTAGTAGTATACATTTTGTCCTCACACAGCAGTATTGCTGAGTGTGAGGTGTATCCGGCCACACAAAACCGGATTTAAAACATATCCAGTGACCGTATTACAAGAAGCAGAGAATTAGACTTGATTGACATATAAGTTTGGTTTTACAGCATTTTTTTTAAAATTCTATCAAGTTTTGCTTCCTCTTGCTGAGTTTGTACATTCATATTGCAGGAAATGGTCCAAGGCTGCCACAAGAGCTCAGAATAGCAACAAAGTCTGACAAAAATCTTTCAATTGTCTCCCATAAAATCAATTTTAATTTTAAAATTTCATTTAATTTTGATATTCATGTTGGAATGAAAGTGTCATTGGGGAGATATGGTTGGGCTATTCCTCTGAAATCCGATCTGTGGAAAATTAGGTGAAGTCTTCAACAGAGGGAGTAAATACTCCAAATGGAAGAGCATAGTTTGGTAACTTCCATTTGAAATCTACAGCCCCTCTTTGGAAAAAATTAAGGCTTCCAAATGGAATAATCCATTTGATAATTTTATTGGAAATACACACCCCCTTTGTGGAAGATTCAGATAAAGTTGTCAACAGGGGGAGTATGAATTTCATTTAGAAGAGCCTATTATACACATGTTCAGGATGTTTTATGTGTTGTGTATATATCCTGGTGTTTGTGTCATGAGCTTTGTCGTCAAGTTTAATTATTTGAGGCTAGGGTCAAAAGGTATTGATTATGAACAGCAAGAAATGTCTAATGCGTTTGACAGGGTTTATTGTTATGGTACACTAAATGTGTGCAATTGGCTCACTAGAATATTGAACAATTTTTTTGTTGCAGGGATTTTTTCCTAATTGCCAACACTTGTAATTCACATCAAGAAGTATTCACAATATTTCAATATTTATGCTGTTCATGCATGTATGTAAACTGAAAATTTTGGCAGCATTTAATTATTTGTTTTCACAAGTTTACAATTTGTTTGGAAATTTTTATGAAAAGTTGAACAAACAAAGGTTTGACATCATTTGAGGTTGCTGCTTTTGAAGGGTTGCCCTCGCATGATAAGGTGTCATTATGTGGTAACGCTAGAATGATTCTCAAAGAAAGTCGTGAGGGCTCTCTTGTTGGTTTTGCTTTGTAGTGTGCAGTTTTGAATGAATGTAAGCCTTACACTGTGAAGCAAAGTGTGGAAAAGGTATCAAATTGGTAGACCATGTGAGATTAATCAAATATAGAATGTTGAAGTATTTCTGTGCCTCCTTGTAGCATTCCAGAATTAGTGGCAATGCCAAGGTGAAAAAAAGACCTTTTCCTACACTCCTGTGACAAAAATACTGGAATTCCTAATTTTGCACTAATTTAATTCCCCCAGAAATCCCCTTTCTCCACCCACCCCATTTTGAACTCTAAGTAACCACAATCACATGCATGCATTGCACAGGGAATTAACCCCTTGAGGTCTACCACCTTTCTTAAAATATCTCTAATTGGCTCATTACATGATATAGCATGATCTACCCCTGAGTAACCAATCAAAATAGACCTATGTATCTGTTGCATCTTTGTTGGGTTTAACCCCTGAGGTCTACCACCTTTCTTACAGTATCTCTGATTGGCTCATTACATGATATAGCATGAAATTACTCTCTGATTAACCAATCAAAATAGAAACCTTAATGTTTTTCTTATCTTGCTTCTGATTGGCTAAATACATCATATAACCCTATATACGACCAATAGAATCAGTCGGTAGACCTCAGGGGATTAATATAGTGCTGGAGATTGCAGAGAACCAATCAAAATGTATAGAGTGTGAATGACTAATAGTAAAACATGGAATGAAATCAATTTTCAAAAGAAACCTTGCTGACCAAAAATGAGGAATTTATTCAAGGACAGATAGGCCAAGAATTATGATTGGCTGATGGTAAATTTATTTTTATTTGTAAGTTTTGTAATAGAAGAAAAAATATAACGAAGTAGTAGTATTGTTATTGTCAAGTGCCTGTGGTATCACCATTTAGTAATGTGATGTTACGGCAATTAAATGAAGAGTAAAGTAAGGAAAAGTCTCAGAAATTCTTATACATTTCTGTGTGAAAGAACAAAAGACCATTTTATATTTGCTAAATTCTGTGTTAAAAAAAAGCAGAAAAGAAAATGGGTGGAATCACACATAATTACGACACCAACTGTTTTTGACCCTAAACTGTTTTTGATCTAATGTTTGAAATACATTATTACAATTGTGAGGAAACTTACCCAATTCTCTAAAAAAATGCTCAACAGCAATATTTTCCCAAAATTACTCTATAACCCACAAAAGGCATAATCAGGCCTGCATATGCATGCAGTGTCACACCTTAAAATTCCACAAAATATAGAGACACTTTGACCCAAAAATAAACTTTTCAGTGGTTTGTTCAAAAAGTAAAACAATTAAGGGGTTAGGTCCATTTTACAAAAAAAAGTCCACTTTTCTAATGTTCTGCACCCCGTTAAATGTATAAGCATTTTGTTTCCAGAATTTTAAAACACATTTGGTTGTATTGGTATTAGAGCTGATTTAGATGCTGCAGTACTGAATAGTGTATCCTTAATACACTTTTATTGTAGGCCTTGACAGCAAATGCCCTACAATTGATGTATATATATGGCCTCTTAAATAAAGCATGCTACACCTTTGGGAATAAAATCACCCTTATTTTCGTGGTTGCAGGGATGCATGATTGGCCATTTGAAATGTATATTTATATTCATTTGTCAGAAAAGTTAAAATCAGATCTGTAGATCATAAATGGATGAGCATGGGATATAGGTAATGATTGTTATATCATGTATTTGTGACTTGAAAGCAGTGTATTTCTAAAAGCTATATATCAGTTCTAAAATATAAAGGTACAATTTTCCAACAGGACTAAAGTCAGCTAGTTGAAAATCAAATTTTGCTTATTTTCAGATAATTTAAAAGCTGTATCAGTACTGTTTAGCTGTATGTTTAGCTATATTAATACTGCTTAACTGTATGTTAAGCTGTATCAATACTGCTTAACTCTATGTTAAGCTGTATCAGTACTGCGTAACTGTGTTTGGCTGTATCAATACTGCTTAACTATGTTTTGCTGTATCAGTACTGCTTAACTATGTTTAACTGTATCAGTACAGCTTAACTGTATGTTAAGCTGTATCAATACTGCTTAACTGTATGTTTTGCTGTATCAATACTGCTTAACTGTATGTTTTGCTGTATCAATACTGCTTAACTGCATGTTTAGCTGTATCGGTACTGCTTAACTATATTTTCTAGTGGTACTGTCTATGCATGGTGCTATTGGCCTACATTTTTTGTATAAAGGTAGAGTTGTTTTTGCAAAAAATAAAAGTAATAATTTTTTGCTTACATTTAAAGGTGCATGTTCCGATCGTCTTTGAGACCCCCTGATTTACCCGGAAGTAGTATCGATTTTGATATCAGATGAAAGGCCGTATTTTTCTCATTGTCGTCCTGAAATTTGAGCCCTCACATCCATTCAATTCCCAAGATATAAACAAAAAACCGCCGTTTTAGTGGTTAACCATCAATATTAGCACAGTATTGAATAGGGCTTTGCAACATGCATTATTGCGTCTACCATCAAAACCGCAAGTTTGTTTCCCACGGTACTTGATGGGGTGTATGTGCAAGTGACAGGCTCTCATATCAAGTAGAGAACACAATACACAAAAATCGGAACAACCACCTTTAACATACTTCTTCATGTTTGTTAAACTGGACTAAGTTTTGATCAAAATAAACTTGTTCATATAAATTGATAGTTTATTAGCTGAAATAGAAATAGGTTGTCAATTTTTTACCCAACTTATTTCTTCAGCTCTATAAAGTTAGTATAACAATGTTTGGTCAGAACTTCAAGTTCATTTGAGTTGAGTTGACTCCTCAAATATGGAAGAATTCATTTGATTTAATCATGTCATTGTTGATTTGAGTCAAGTCAAAACTTGTTACACATCAGGCTGCAGAATTCAACAATATTTAATTCTTCCCCTTGGTCATTGGAGTCAAACACAGTTGAAATGTCATTGTTGATTTGAGTCCAAACTTGTTACATCGCTGCAGATTCCAACAAATTTGGTCTCATACGTCATCATTTGGCAGTCAGACAGGTAGGCTGTGATTAGTTAAATGGGCTATTGCTTTTGAAAACCATATCCCTGTGGAAGAGTCTACGTAAATCTTCCAAGGAAATGTCATGTATTAGTCAAATAAAGTTACCAAATTTGGCTGTTTAGTTCAATTTGAAATCAATACTCCTCTTGTGGAAAATTCAAATTGGAAGTCTTCACTGAGGGACTATGGATTCAAATGTACTAACCTATAGTCATAACTTCCTCAGTGGAAGAATAGAATAGCCAAACCATGCTGCCAAATATTATCCTTGTGTTAATTAGATCACAAAGGTTGTTGATTTCTGCTCCCCTTCCCTCTCCCCACACTCTTTGGTTTGGGGCAGAGTGTAGTAATACCGAAAAAAGCTTGTAGCCAAGCTTACAATACAAGGAATAATGGGGGCACTTAAAAGAGATAAGATAGATGGTAAAATAGACTCAAGCATTAAGAGCTACTTCTTGTCCTGATATTAGGTGGTAAACTATAAGGCAACAGAGCCAATATTGGCTGCAGCCTTTAGAGACCAGTCCCAAACATATCTCTGTACTAAATTTTGAATAGGTCCTCTTGTGGGGTGCAGGATTCAGTCAGCTCATCCTGATGACATGTGAGTTCTATACACTGTTTTAGTATAAGGTGGGGCATGACCCTGTTGTTTTACCACTTGCATTTTACATGTAATGTGTGGAGCATTGTTCCAACTCCAAGCAGTAGTCAAATACACCATACCTATTATAGTATGTCTACCATAAGATTACATGATCATCTTGGTCAACTTCAATGTTAACTCGGTATACTTTGTCAAAGATGATGCTCCATCATATACTTTATCAGAGATCATGTTACATCTGATAGTGAACACACTATAGCTACCATAGTATGTTTACCATAGGATTGTATTATGACCTTAGTCTCCTCTAGTCTTAACTCAGTGTACTTTATCAAAGGTCATGTTATATCTTATAGTGAACAGATTATAGCTGGGCTATGACAAGCCAAATGCATCAGAAGTTGTGTGGGCCACCAATCTAATCTGGGCTCTTGAACCTAAATGTAATAGTTGACATTGTTATTGTGGTATTCAGTAAGGTATGCATATCTGTAACTTTGAATAATCACATTGTAAATACACCCATTTATAGAAGGTTACTAAATATCAATTGGGAGAGAGTGGTCATCGTGAGACTATAGTATGTGATGTATGTATATTGTTTTATATCATTAATATGTACAGACAATTTTTGAAGCCTTATTCATGTGCCTATAAACAATGTTATATAATATTAATGTATATCTCAGCCATTAGAGCATCTGCTTTGAAAGGCAGTTGCTGTTAAAACCATTAATAAGATCAGTTGTTATTTTTGCTTGATATTAACATCTAATATTTTGTATGACTGCATTGTACTCTATGTTCACTTGTGTAAATTATATATAATGCAGCCTACCCTTAAGATTGTCATCATTGTCAACAACTTGTTGACGTCATCATAGAAAGACATACCTGCCAACATTTTTTTGAATACTTAATGCTTAAGGGTGGCTTCAAAACTGAAACTACTGGCTACTCGCTGGTTCTACCCGGTTGCTTCCGGTTGGAAGCAGTTTTGTCATCATCATCATCAAAAGTTGTCATAGTTATGGGTCATCATTATCTGCTAATATCGTTGAATGTACTTGATGTATTGCTTAGGGCTAGCTTCAAAATTCAACAACTGGTTTCTAGCTGGTTCTGTCTGGTTCCTTCTGGTTGGAACCAGTTTCTTTGGTTATAATGAACCACCATCATTATCTGCTAATATTGTTGAATGTACTTGATGTAATGCTTAGGGCTAGCTTCAAAATTCAACTGGTTTCTAGCTGGTTCTGTCTGGTTCCTTCTGGTTGGAACCAGTTTCTTTGGTTATAATGAACCACCAGTTAAGTTTGAGACTGCCCCTTCATCCTGGTGCCCTGTTTTTGTAGCATATATTTGAAAAATTGGTGAGAAATTATGCCCTGGGCTTGTGCCTGTAATTCCATGCTAGTTTCCACACTTGTCTTAGAACATCAAAATACTAGTATTAATTAGGCTATAGACCTATTCAAATGAACATTGGAAATGCTCGTAGTGAAATAAAACATAAGCATACAAGCGTCCTTATACGCTCACTACCGTACGGTGCTGTATCTAACAGCTGCTTATGATGACCCCTTATTTATAAACTGGATGCTTTTTGGGGTCATCCTCTATACTTCACTTTGGAAGGCTACCTAAATTGTCCATAGAAGGGATATTATTTGAAACGAAATATTCTATGGGCTATTCCATGAGGAATGGCTACTCCTCTTGTGGAGGACAATCAACATCTTCCATAGAGGGCAGTGTGGAATTCACATGTAGTCACCCATTAGGTTATTCCTTTTTCATTTGCATATGCCCCCCTGTGGAAGACGCTACCTACAGGCTTGGGCGGTAACAATTCACATCCGCCATTGAGCTTGTCAATTAAATCAAGATGTCCATTGGTACGTACTCTAGCCTTTTATTTAGTTATCTCTATGATCTACTACCATTACAATTTGTTTCATGAGATATACACAGTATCTTCCTAAGAGATCAATACAGAACTGTGTATGCAAAACTCAGTACTATTGGAAGTCACATGATCATTGTGTGGGTGGGGTGTGTTGGGTTGGTGTAAGAAATAACCCTCAGACTGAGTGATAACCAGTTGTTAACATAACCAACTTTGGTGCATGTTGTCTTGGCGAGTGTGTTCAACTTGACAATACATTGCTTGGACACACCACACAGTATTTGTATTTCAATGGACATTTTACTTCACTATGATATTGTAGATTTAAGACCCCAAATCATGCTATATACTGCAATTGATTGTAAATTTACAACAGCACATTATGTTGAACAATTATAAACCAAATATGAAACCAAGAAGAGATGCTGATCACCTGAGAGATTTTGTTATATAACACTAGCTGAAGTGCTAACTAAACTTTTAAAGGCACTATCAGTGATTTGCTAATCCAAAAATCGAAAAAATCATAAAAAATCAGATTTTTGCATCTTTGGAACAAGTATAGGTATCCTAACATGCCCTGTGAGTGATGTCTAGAAGCAGCCTAATAAGGACATTATCATGCTTTGAGGTGTCCGATACGTGATAATATAGGATCCTACGCATGATAATGATAAAATTGGATGATTTGCGCCCAATATTTATTGGTCTCGCTATGAGTTTTAAAATATTGGGCTCGACTGCGTCTCGCCCAATATTTTTGCAACTCATAGCTCGACCAATAAATTTGGGCTGAATCAATCCAATTTTATTACATTATCGGATATTTTACTCATTACTGTAACATGTAATTGAATGGAGATTCATATCTCTGAACATTGCTGTTTTCTTCCTTTCTGTCAATTTTTCAGTTGGAAAATATACCTAATGGGAGTCCTACAGACTTATCCGTCACTTTTATTAAGCTATTCCTATAAATTTTAAATATTTTTTCTCTTTCGGGATAATCACTGATAGTGTCTTTAACTACCAGTGTTATGGTCGTCAAAGCTTTAGATGAGCATTCATTCTTCTCATTCAATGTTGGTTTTAAAATTTGTTGTTATTCAGCATGTTGTCAACCATAATATGGGAATTTTCATCTCCTGCATACAAGTTCTCATAGCAAGGGAGTAACGGTTTTTGGGGCTTTTGCCAATTTTATTAAGATTAAAAAACGTTTTTTCTTCCTCCCTTTTCCTCTTTAAAACATCAGATTTCCTGTACATAGCATAGAGCAATAAAAAAACACTTCCAGGCAGTGTTGGAGTGGTTTCAGGCTGTCAGTGGTTTTTTTTCATTGCTATCTCAAAAACTAATACTACATAGGCTGGCTTTGTACTAGGTTTTGTTTGGATAAAAGTTAACTTGAGGCAACAATTTGCTATTTGAAGTCGTACCATTTGCCTGGAGAGCCTCAAAACCTCTATCAATATGAATGCGAGCCTTTTATAACAACAGTTACAAAATCAATAACCTTGTAAGAAGCGAGTACAATTGTTTATGTAACACACTCATTTTTTCCATTGCCAGTTCAAGGCTCTACCTGCAAATTGCGAACCATGCAAAGAGTGAATCAGTCATCTGCGGAGGCTAAGCGGGGAGGTAAACCGTTATCCGTTGATAATCCTATCAGTGTTTTCTCCAAATGAAGTAATACCATCATAATAACACTTGGATTTGGGTTTCCTACCGGCAATCATTTTTTAAATAACCAAAATCCGCCTATCCACAATGCACCAACGATGCGGTAGATATGCATCACTTCCCAGGCCAACGCTCGCGTTTAGTGCCCTCCTTTAACTACGCTCCACACTTTGTGTGCAAAAATTACAAGGCAATCAAAGGGCGCTCCCACTATGGTGTTTGGTACCAGGACAGGTACTCGAGATGCTACATCTGCCCACTCCTGCCTATGGGAACGCGTTTTCAGTGGACTCGGACCTACATCCTAGATCGGTGTGCCGAGACCACCATCAGATAGGTAAGTCTCGGTACAGGACGTGTGTACCAATACACAGTGGGAACTCTTTTGTACATCGTTAGTGGCCTCCAGCTCACATATCACACCCACCGCGGAAACCACTGCCTTGGCTTTGAGCAAGGCCCGGGTAGCAACAACAAATTATCGTCAAAACAAAATCCATATTTTTTCTACATTGAATTTACAAATACCACCCTTAAACCTCTAAACATTCTTCTTCCTGATTATTTCTCTAATTGTATAAAATACGATACGGACAAATCCATAACAACGTTAACAATGAGACTTTTTCGGGTTTACGATAAATCTGAAAATGGATACGGTCACGCGGAATCAACGGCGATTTAATCAAAATGATCAGAAAATGTAGCCTAGTAGGACTGTTTGACAGTCAACCATGTTTTACTCAATGTCACAACATGTTTCATCAGAGAAGCCCATTTGTTTTTTTTTCATGTCAAAAGTATCAACGAGGAACTACGAGAAAATAAACTATTGGACGGAACGTAAGGAACAACATCCGGGTTAAGTGGGGGGCCCGATCTACATCAGCGTTTGGGCAACGGATGGAGTACTATAGCGCGACAGTGAGAACGCGAAATCAACTGGGGCCGAGCCACTTCTATGTGGGACTCAGACCTAGGTCCTAGCACACATGTTTATAGGGGAACACGACCAAAGAGTACTCATTACTGGTAAAATTTTATGTAGCAAACCAAACGGTTTTGTTACAGTTATGAACATCAAACAAACCATAGAATCTACATGCGCTATTTATTTTATATAATGCGCATTGTTGTAAAATTTCTGTAATAGATTAGCATCCGGTCGAAACCCAAATCCCACGTATTGAGGGACATTGAAACACCTGGCCTAATTACTTATACCCTACACACTGCAGCCTCGTGTACTTCATTCTGTTAAAGGTCAACGAAGATTTTGAGGCACCCCATACCCAATGTCATAAAAGTAATGCTCTTATAGATTAGACACTTGCTTTCTTACCTTGTATTTTGCTACAGAGATGTCTTAATAAAGGAAGAGAGGGAAAAATGTTATTTTGATGTCCTTTATAATTTTCAATATAAACGTGCTGAATTCGTATTTGCTCCATACAATTGAAATTTCACAATTTTTGTACCAAAAATATTTCTTCTACTTAATCCTTCGATGGAAAGTTTTAACAAGGCAAAAAATCAGTATTTTCGCTTTTTTTTAGGGACACCTGATTTGTGAAATCTATCGTTGCACCTTTAATATGGAGCAATACATATAGAGTAGGCGCAAAGGGTTATTATATATTACATGCAAAACAACTGAATCATATTTTCTTCCCAAACACCCTTCCACTCTGTGTGAGGTGAATATACTGTCTATTGAAAAAAAGTTTGTATCTGTGTGAATTGCTTATCCAAACCAACTTATTTTTGTCTTAATGTACCCAAAAAAGTAAATAAGATCATTTTTTGTTTTAACTCCTAACTTTTTTTGAATGGTGATACTCTCAATTTTGTCCAGTTTTTGCCTATAGGAGAACTTAAGTCTGTATAGTACTGATAGATTTGTAATATTACATTTGCCCTTAGACTAAGCAGCGGGATTTTTACGGAAGAGAAAAGAGTAATAAGACAACAACTTTGTCTTAATTGTAAAAAAATTCTTTTGGTGTTTTTTATGCTGTCCTTGAATCAACACAGTCAGATACTCTTATCTATACCTAGTTTAGAATGTCAGCCCAGAAGGTTTGGTTAGACGAACGAAGATACCATATCTGAATACGGGAAAATTCAGAGAAAAATATAACTTTTGCAAATATTAAAGTCCGGCCGGAGACCGTTGTTGCGTGTAGCCCAGTAGAGGGGTAAAGTTACTATGGGGGTCAAGTTACTATGGGGGTCAAATTTTAAAACTCGCTCTAAATATCTAATAAATATAGCTCAAATTATTCCTAGATTACCAGGAGTAAAAAAAGTCAATTGGGTCACATGCGTGTGGAGCTTCCTTTCCAAGCTATTTTGGGGAAATACTAAAGGTCCACAGTTTTTATCAAAGAAAGGTCAAACATTATAATACCAAGATTTCTTTGGAAAAATATAAAAAAATATTTTGATACTGATTCAAAAGATTCTTTTTATTTTGTTGTTTGGTTCCCTTTCAGAGGGAGGGGTATAATGTCCCTGTTCCCATAGAGTCCCTACAGGGAATTTTTACCCCTTCCATTATAACAACAAGGAGATGCCGAAGTGCAAAAGCATGTCATATTTGGATTCAGCATCAGAAAGCATTTAAAAAAAAAAAATATTTAACAGAAACACATCTGGGCTTGCAACGTGGACCTTTCTTGAATTTAACAAATGACCTGTAGCCTATTTTCCCAAAGATCTTGAAAGGAACGCACCACACGCGTGTGACCCAATTATTTTTTACTCCTGCTTATACCTACGGAATACTTTGAGCTATATTATATTTAGATTTAGAGTAGTTCAAACATTTGACCCCCTAGTATTTTACCCCTCTCCTGGGGCTACACGCAACAACGGCTCTCGCAGGCCTTCATATTTGCAAAAGTTTATTTTTCTCTGAATTTTCCCGGGTTCAAGATAATTGGTATCTCATCGTCCTAACCAAAACCTTCTGGGCTGAAGGTCTATTACTCTTGTATATACCACATTAGCTACAGTAAATCTCTCCGCTACAGACCTCCCTGCCACTATTCATGTCAGTGGTCATGGGAACTCTGCCACGTATTAGAGTCGGGTCCGAAATCACGCTCAACGGACCATGACCAGTTAATTATTTAAAGGCAGCTATTCATTTGTGCATAAGGCCGCTATTCATTATTTGCTCCACTTCAATCGCCAACCCTGAGTTTTTCAAATTGGCAATCTCTAATCTCTAACTCTAAAATAACAATTCAAGTAAAATGTTTATGTCCTGGAGTGGGGGATTGAACCCATGATCTTTGGATATAAGACTAGCGCCTACAGATGCCCGCCACACAATCCAAAGCAGCCGAAGTCGCTCGTTTGTAATCTTAAATAAATACATTAACGGAATAAAGCGGGCACACATTAATCATGAATAGCACTGCTATGACTGGTGAAAATTCAGCACCATATTTTTTGGCCAGAATCTCACATTAGCATGGAACCATATGAACACACCAGTTGCCAATCAATACATGGCAAGCCTACTCCATGGGCATAACAGACCCTAGTCAACCCTAGGATCACCATTGGCAAACCCCACAATTACCCCACCAGCTACCTGATACCTTTTATGGAGGGAGACAAGTTTTATGGCAATTTTGCTTGCAAACAAGGCAAATGCTGCCCAGGGGAGGGTGGCCAAGAAATCCCAATTTTCAGACGTTGCCATGGGTTTGATTGAATTTTATTCAGTAGTATCAACAATATTTAAAACAGGCTTACATATAGACTAAAAAGACAAGAGCAATGTACAAATTAAAAGATAATATCCAAGAAAATTATACAAGCTATGAAAAAAACATGTTGATAAAAACATGGACCTATAGAGAGAAGGACGAACAATGCAAAACCATCAATTACCGAATTCGATTACCCAAGTTCCATCTCGACAAAGCTAGGCACTCGATGTGTATTCATTGCATAAACGGAGACCGTTTGTGATCTATATCTCTTTGCCGCGGTCGATGCATACTATGTGGAAAAGCTGCCACAAAACTTTGTAGTTGACTGTAGGGTTTTTTGGAAAGTGCATAGGACATTCAATTTTCTCTTTTTTTGACAATTTGTTGATACCAAATAGAGGAGATATTTTTCAGAAAATGCCGAAAACTCCATCAAAATCCGTCATTCCTTTATGTAGCTACGACTGAAGAACTAAGCTTGGCCTTTTGGTGATTTGTGACCCGTAATTGTTAAAAATCTTTGTGAAAATCATGAAAATTTTCCGATCACTTCCGACTGTTGAGAAACGGGGTTATGAAAGTTCAATGTACTTTATAACAATGTATAACTCTCTGAACTGGTGCCTAAGCGCGCCCAACACTTGTAATTGTACATCGAAACCCCCAAATTGTAATATTTAAACTTCCGTTTAGGTTTGATTTGTTTACCGCTGTGGCTGTTTGATAGGCGATACCATGTCGAACGTAGTCCCACTGTCATTTCAATCTGAAAAATGAATGTGATAAGTCATACTTTTATACCTAATTAAATGTATAATGATAAATTCATTCAACCCTCGGCTTCTGAAGGGGGGGGGGGGGTTGTTACTGCTCTCTTCTATTCTTTTCGTTCGCCCAACCCAAAACCCGGTGTCAATGAGTAAATGTAATTACCAATTGACATTTTATGCTCTTCACCCCCCCCCCCATTAAAAACACTACGCGTTGTTATAGGAAAGGTAAAGGGTACGGTGTGGGCCCCACCCCCACCCCATAGGGCGTAAAATCCCGGGGTTGGGGGGTAATCCCCCCAATATTTTGATGAGGGGGGATGGTCAATATGATCATACCCCCAATTTTGATACCCATTCACGTGTATTGACCCAAAATAACCTCATATTTTACCATAATCGTTTAAAAATGGTAAATTTCCGCTCGCTTTGCGCGCATTTTTGTTCTAATTACAAGTATATTTAATGATTTTAGCTTCTAAATGGCAAAAAGTTTTGCGTGGGCACATGTGCTTAGAATGGATCTTTTCAAAGCAAACCCCATTCATCCATAAATTTTGTCATCACCACCCCATCCCCCAATGTCAAAAGAAATTTACGCCACTCACTGCCCCCCCCCCTTTCAGGAGGGAAATACCAACACGCCTAGTACGACACGGTAATTCACAGACAGACATTTAATTTTAGTTGCAAATAAAGATAGCAGTCCTCCTCTT
>JAMKCH010032418.1:0-17170 GCA_023653785.1 Ophioderma brevispina | reverse complement strand
GATTCTTATTTCATGAACAATGGCAGGTTTGGAAGGGGCTTTTCAATTGATTGATAAGGAATTAATTCGAGTAATATTTTTTCTTAGCTGCTTTACAATATTCATACAATATCGTACCATTATATTCATTATATCATTATATGGTTGAAATTTGGTTATGAATTGGAAATTTGTTCGCTGAGTGAGCGGAGATGTGAGGGTTGTGTGAGAGTGTCCAAGTTTTGTTTGGATAAAAACATCAATCCGGTTTACATTAATTATTGTTATTAATACGTTTATGGAACACGAGACAATGTGAATATGATAGGTAGAAGAAATGTGCATTATCAATTGTATAAGAAGGAAATAATAAAAATATAGGCGGGTAAAACACCAGGGCCGTCAAACCGAAAAAAAAAAAAAAAAAAATTACATTTTTTATCAAATACCTCTGCTTTTATCTTTTCCTATGCTTAAATTTGTAAAAACATGAAATCAAAATCTACAGAGAGAAGTTCATACCACATCCAAAAATAGTGCTTTAGATCCGTGTGATTTCTCCACGTTTTCATTTTAACCAAAACAGGGATTTCTTTGCACTTTTGGACATAAACACGCACCTGTTAAAAGTTTTACAGGCTCTCTCCGACAATATATGAACTATAGATCTATAAAAACAATGATGCTACTACAGTAAAAAATGTGGTGCTTTTGTCTATTTTCTTAGAGTAAATCCTAATTTTCCTTAATTTTTACCAACAAAGACCTTTATTCCCCAAAAACACCCGATTAATACAATTTTACCCTTTTAAAGTAGCATCTTGACTATCCATTTCACTCTTAAAAATAAAGATCTATGATTATAAATACCACAACATCAGATTTTAGTTTTTGGCTTAAAAATAAAAAAATCGTGGATTTTTCTTAAATTTTTTAGCCCAAAAATAGAGTTTTTGACCAAAAAAAAAACACCCCTGCCACCAAAAGTTTTTTTACACAACCATCATTTTCGTAAATTCTACTTTATTATCATTCGAAAAACAGTGGTTGTACTTTTGTTTGTCCGAGGGGAGGGGTTCCCGGCCAATTTGCAGTCCTGACCGCTCCACTCTTATGGGAAGTGTTTATTTATAAGATGACCAAATAAGAAAACAAAAATAGGTAATTTGCAAAACCTCAATTTGCGTCTAAAATAGCTCAGGATATAGTAGGTTTAAATATTAAAGAATAAAAGTAAGACATTGGCTTCATGCTAGAACCTCGATCCGTGGACAAGTTTCTGTAGCCGACGCCTTTTGTGAACAGAGAAGATTGTGACTATAGGGGAACATTCTGTGTCAATTAATACTAGGTAAATGATTCCACCCCCGTACGTCCATCCCAAAATACTACGTTTTTAAGTCATTAACATTTGAACTAATACGGGAAGGAGACTTTCACGCCATTTCATATGTCACACTATTTTTATTTTTGAATCCATTGCATATCGAAAAAATAGCGTAAAACTTATGGAAAAAGTGCGTAGTTCAGTGTAGATTTGTCGATGATCAAACATGTCTATTTCTACTTTTGTTTGGGATATGACGTCGAAGAATCAGACACGAGTCTCTCTGCCGTACCAGCCCACAAGCTTATTGTGTTACACACGTCACACACACTTTGTTATTGCGGGTTGGGAAATAGATTGCAATCATGTGACTGAACGTTCGGGACATTTCCGATGTCAGTCCCACGTTTACCGAGGTCGTACAGCTGTCAAAGACACCGTGTTACGCACCATTTCTTGTTTACACGACACGTGAAACCGAGGTGAATAGCTGACACCGGAATTAAAATTCGCCGATTTCTTTTTGGCAGTAAGTAAGGGATCGTCATAACGAGTAGAAAACTTGGTAACAAGCGTTAGTAAATCACTGTGATAGCGGTAAGTGGAGCATATTTCTTGTAGAAAATTTCTGAATTTTTTGTTGCCTCCTGTCCCCCATTGTCACCCGTTAGACCTGTTGGTTCAGTTGGATATAACTAACAATCTCAAAGTTGAAGACGGGGGCTACAGCCAGAGATGTTGTACCATATCTAATGGTTATCAAGGATAATAAGAGTACCTACTGACTTCGATCAAAATAATGTCTTTGAAACTCAATTTGTAGTTTATTTAGTGTTTTAAACGCAGCAGCCGAATCTGTATATCTTACACATTGCAAGTCTCTTGTGTCCACACAAAACAAACCCTTTGAGCACAATGGTTTCTGCCGGGAGAGGTCAAGTCTCATAACAACACTGATCCTTGAGGCATCGCAGTGCGAAATGAATATCAATTAACCAAACAAAATGACCTTACACAGGTGCCTGCTGCAACTTCATACAGGCGATGCGCATACATCATGAACGAGTGGATTGTACGTAAACGTAACATCACAAACGCCACAGTGCAATTCAGTGCCTGATTCTGATTCATTGCTCGTGTTATTGAGCGTATATTTTATCTGGGTTTCGCTATTAAAAAATCGCGCTTTCGACGCCGCGTTCGCTACTACAACAAAACCACATACGTGAGATTGACTTGATATCATTGGGTACGGGTTACCACATGAGATAAGCACAAAAACAAACGGGTAAATAACACACTTCTATGCCGATTTTGCTTACGAACTTCATCAACTGGCAAGAGCACATCCCACACTTTCAACGACAATTTGAAACATCTATGCTCAATGAGTGCTACGGAGATACACTTTTTCGCCCACTCCACTCGCCAAATCGGCCTGATTGAGTGCTTCACTCACGTGAAGCTAAAAACCTAGTGTAACACAACAAAAGCATGTTCCAATGTATAAAAAATTCTACTACGGTTAGTATGGAGATAAAAAAATCTCAAAAAGTATTGCCTTAAAACGGAAGACCTTAAAGGACTTTGACCTCCAAAATAAAAATATCTTGCATCACCAGGTAACATGAATGGCATACCGCAAGTAGGTCACTGTACTTGTTGGGTTTTTGAGATAAAATTTTTGAAAATTTTGGAATATTTTTGGTTTTTGACTGGAAGTGACCCTAATGACCTTTGATCGCTGAAACTGTGGACAACCGAAAGACCCACCCCCCCTGCATGGTAACAATACATGTGCTCTAATGAGTCACTCTGTTACGTAATTTGTAAGGACAGCGATTTTTTTGTATATTTTCAAATTTTTGGCTTTCAACCGAGAAATTCACCCCCTTAATGACTTTGACTCCTTATCCCTGAGCACCATATATGAAGCAAGTGTCAGTGGTTCCTCTGAACCAGTTGGTTGATATCGGCGTAGAAGAAGATAATTTGTAACATTAATTACAAATTGACGCTGTGGACGGGTCAAGGTCAGACAGGGGTCAAGTCATATGACATCAATTGGACGGGTCAGCGGTCATTTGGTATAAGTCTAGTCAAAATACGTCAACCACGACAAGTAGCCGATGTTAAAGTGTGATAGAAAGAAGAAGACCGCATCAGAAACAGACAAGGCGCCTGAAGGCCGCTTGTAACAACACAGTCGACAAAGTGATCCCTATGTGTCTTTCCTGCCTACTTAAGGCAGGGCGACACAAAAAACTGTGCATGAAGAAATACAAAATTGACCTGATCTGTGTTAAATCTCCATATTTCTACTTTCCTGCTGAATAAATGAAGTGGAGAAGAAATAAGCAGCTAAAGGCTCAGCTACCAGATGATTTTTTTTTGCTCGAGAACCACTCCAAAACTGTCAAGAATGGTGTGGATTTGCATTTTTTTTAAATATGTGAGACGCAGTTTTCTGTTTCATGTGTTTATGGCAAGGTCTGGTACTGTTCTATACAGTCTTCTGCAATCTTACCAATTATTTGCTAGAAAACTACTTCCAGACTGCATGCGCCATTTTTTGCAAATCGTGAGTAACTTTTCTTTTTTTATGTGCAGCTTTGGCAAGGTCTGGGACTGTCCTGTACAGTCTTCTGCAGTCGTGTGTGGTTGGGAGCATGTGGCAAAATTTGAAAAACCCAGTGCCACAATTTTTTCTTGCAGCCTAAAAAAATTGTGGCAGGTGATTGAATCAGGAAGGGTCGGCATGAACACATGAGCAATTTTGGAAGTGTTACCCGATAAGTTGGCGCGCATCATGCGTGGTTGTGTGCAGTTGGAAAGTAGTTGGCAATGAGTCTGCTCCAAGTGGGAGATAAGATGCAAGCCAACTAGACATGTTAACACTTTCCGCAGACTTTGGATCACTTCTTGCACAGATTTGCTTCAGCGGTTCCATTGTTTTAGTGCAGTGATATTGAACCATTGCTCAAAGCTAGCGAGACAGTGGAGCCTGCCCTAGATTTGTAGCCAAAGTGTCTCGCCTCAAGGCGGTTTTTCAATGAATCTGCAACCCAATATCAGCTTGTCTGCCCACACATTTGCCAACGGGAGGTCAGTAAATGCCAATCTTTATCTCTAAAGTCCCTGGTGTGTGAGACCCAAGAATTTGCCTAGCACGGGTCCAGTGAAAGTGTTAAACCTGCGACTACACTCGGCGACCACAGAAAATAAGTCGCTGACTTGCAGTCTTGACAGCAACATGTCACAACATATGCTGTCGTGTTAAGGTCTGCGACTGATCAAGGCCTAAACAAGCTGATTAAACATGCTTGATCTTGTTGATTTTATGATGCTGTTGCCTACTGCCAGGGGAAAATCGCAGACTGATAAAAAATAAAAAAATTGCAAGTTTGAACAAGAATGTAGCAGATTTTGAAAAGAAATGTGGTCTTGTGTAGTTGGGAAGAGGTTGGGTCAGAAGCTGTCTTCTATATGACTGTGCCTTATGATAGATTTCCTAGGCTGATCCATTCCAATGGGATAAATATTAATAATGGGATAAACATTTAAGCTGGATTTCAGTTCCATATAATCATTATCTGAATTCATGACAAAATTGTCTGACCTTTGCTTCATAAGAGTTAATTGCAGATAATCAGTGAATTCAATGTTAATCAGTACATGAATTCAATTAATTATCAGATTATTAATTGTATAAAGCCTTGTCAATATTCAAAAAGTTAATTATCACCACCTGATCTAGGTTAAGAAAACAAGTCTTTTCAATAACTTTACCCTCCCTAATTATATTTTGAGCAACTTAAAAGTTGCTCAAGCCCTGGAGGTGTCATAACTGGAATAACTGTGAAGACAATTCTTCAAATTTAAAAGTAGATATTGATACCTATGGTATGGTTAGATAAAGTGTTAAAGGATTAATAAATGTTCCTTCAAGCTGATGTATCCAGATTTATAAAGTTTTGACACTACTAGAACTAAACTGAATAACTTCAGTTATATCAAAGTTTCTTCAGAACAGTGTTATTTTGTGCAATATTTTATGCACAGAACTCTTATCCAAAAACTACAATATCCATTTAAACTTTTGTTTAAAGTATGTGTCACTGATCACTAAAAGTTTCATAAAACACAGTTACGTTTGATTTCTTGGCTGGTGCACATCAATAGTAATGTCTAAAATCAACTGATCAACATTCCATTTATGCTATTTCCAAAGGTGTATGAATAAAAACATGATACAAATGTATGTTAATCACTTTAATCCTGATAAATATATGCATTATATGGTTTGGATTGAGAAGAAGCTGTATCAAATATGAAACAAAAGGGGCCATTAGCTTATCATATTCACTATATGGATGGTTTTCACTGATACCAGAATTGCACAATATTTATTATGCAAAATAGGAACACTGGATATCAAAATAAGCAGAATTTTGCATTTCTCGGCTTTTGCGCTCATTATTTTCAAAGCATATAAGCTGTGGGCTACTGCATGAAAATCTTAACATTTTAGTCACACACACACTGACACAAACACACACACACATGCATGCACATGAAACATAATGCAAAGTGGTCCTGTCAGCTATGCTGGCGGCCCACAAAAACACATTGCTTCTGCAAATCCACAAAAAAATTTTCATGTGAAAGATCACAATTAAATTGTCGGTTGCTTACCTTTAAGTTTATTACAGAGCTTGTGAAATGGAAGAAGAATCACTTCAATAGAGTCACGATCATCTGTGTAACAAACAATGTCAATTTTTTTTGTATTATAAACAGTTTAGATAAAGGAAACCAAAATCTAGATGTATGTGAAATGCTGTATCATATAACAAGCATCATTATTAAAGTATAAATGAATGCCTCCCTCAAAATCATTTTAACCCTAAAAGCCTTTTGTTTCTAGCAAGGACGGGAAGGGGTTAATAAAGGGATAGAAGCTAAAGGAAGATCGGCATCCACGGCGGGATTCGGAATCGGGGCCCCCCGGCCGCACCATTCCATGGTAGGGATGGCAAGCCATGAAAGGTCGCGGCCCGGGCCAGCAGTCGCATTCGTGCCCATATGAGTGTGGGTACAATGACGTCATCGCATCCTTTTGGACTTAATGCATTTCTTGCCTCAGGTTATTGAGAGAGCTAGTGAGTTTGCGTTTAGCGATAGGGTTAGGTACTTCTTACCTGGAAAAAAGGAATGGTACCCTAGAGTGGGTTTGCATATAGCAAAGGTGAGAAGAAGCAAGGTCCATAATTATATATAATTTGAAAACCCCTATTTTTTTATTTCCGTGCCCGTTGCCGGTGCTAACAATCACTTAATTGCAAATTAAAGAAAATTTGTATGAATCACAAAAATCTCCTCATGCCCCCTTTCAGTTTTTAAAAATAGGCCATCCAAATTAAAGATGCAGGACACCACACTGTAGGGCAACCACTTAAAGTGACGGAGGAGATTTTTTAGGATACGAATGTTCTCAAATTGCACTGGATCAGCTGTAGACAACCTACCGAGAAAATTTTGAAGGTTTTAGTGGACAAACAGTGCAAAAGAAAACCACAAACCTGTTTTGAACTTTTTGCTGCTATCGTAATCGTACCCATAGGAAACCATGCTTTGACTTTTCTGTCGGGCACGAGACCAGAAAGTACTAAATCACCAAATTATAAAGACGGCGTATTCGGGCCTTATTCACTTAGGGGTGATCTAATACATGGTAAGCATTCCAAATATGAAAAAACTGAGGGTTCGAGAAAAATTGGGGGCGCTTCTTTGGAAATCTATGTCTCTTAAAATGGCCCAAATAAGAGAGAACATTATCTTGTCAGGGTAAAGAAACACCTTATTTATCTCATGATCGATTTTGTCAAGAAAATATTTTCTCAGAAAAAAAAGTTCTTTGACTGCTTCCATATTTTTTGGAAACAGTGCGGTAGAGCCAAAACAAAGACATTGTGAGGTTTTAGGATTTTACAATTTAGAAAAAAAATAATTGGTTGTATCTGCATAATGAGAGTGATGAGAAGAACACGCAGTGCTGTAGAAATCATTTACTGACTTCATAGATCAAAATGCCCATGTAGTCTATTTCCTTAAGGGATTTGATCACAGGTAATACAGCCTGTCTCAAAAAAAATGGTAAATCAAAAAACCAGATTTTTGTCAATATTATATCTCAACATAAGAAGTTGTTTTGTATATCACATTCAAAAGAGAAAAAGACCAGGCTTTCAGGGATTTTTGTTTAATCTCAATTGCTTATTGCAATGAGAGATAACTCCAGTTACTCGGATTAACAAAAAATGCGAGTTGTGCCACTTTTTGGTTGAGGTGAAAACGGTGGACGAATTAGTTAAACATTAAGTTATTCACCTTTGAACAGATATGAAATTCTTTAAAAAGGTATTAAATTCATAAAAGAAACTCTTAAAAGATCGAAAACAGTTACGGAATGGTGGAAGGTGATGATAAGTAAGTTCTGGATTTAAGATTAAAGTGAATAACATGCGAGCACCAGAAGAGAAACCATGTGCGTACACCGGCGTCCAGCAACCTGGAGAAACAGAGTTTCTCTGGGTCTTGAAAGTATCATGGAAACGCAAAATTCCTACCACCCAATTTGATATTGTTCCAAATTCAATTTTTATTGACTTCAACCATAGAAACAGCACAAAGATAATGCATACTTTAAACCGTTTCTTTTGGATTTGGAGTGTTTATTTTGGTTACCATTAATTCCTTCTGGCATGATTTTAAAACAGTACCAATCTTGTAATAAATTCAAAGCTCCATTTCAGTGACGTTGCAATTAAAATGGTATTGTTTTAATTTATGAAAAGAAGATTTTTTATAATCTGGATTATGTTGTTGACTAGTAAAACTTGTGTCATAAGACTAGACTTCCTTGTTTACTAAATTAATGTGTTTGTTCTTTTTGTCAATTTGCAATCTTTGTGAGCTTCAAGACAGCATGGCAAAGTGGGCGAAACAAACTCCTGTCCTGCATCTAAGTGGCACAAAATTGATTTTGTATATCGCCCCACTAAATGATTATATTCTTGATTGACAAAAGCAAATGAGATGAAACAAAAACCATGGAAAGCCGGATATTTGTTCTTTAATATTATGTCAAGTAAGAATGACTTATTTGAAATTTATATTTAACCAATTTTTTTTTTTATGATGTACCATTTTTTTTGAGACAGGCTGATACGTTGCAAATGTTTGGGGGATCCAATTAAAAATATCATTGACGGATAGGGATAGGAAATTGTCCCAAGAATATAACATTTTTTTGATCTTGCTGTGTCAAGCAGCAGGCCAATATCTTTATAAAACACAGATAAAAAATAGCATTAATAAAAAAAAGAAAATGTTAATTCTAATTCAGACCAAAAAAACTGAGTGAAGAGAGAAGAGAGAAGAAATTAAACCCAGTGAAAAGCTTTTCTAATCAATGTGCAGTGGATTTTTGTTCTTTCATGAAGGTATGCTTTTTTTAAAAACAAAAGTGATTTTGAATTCTTGAAGGAAAATTGTTGACATAGTCACAAGGATGGAAGCCAAATGCCAATATTGTAACAGGAGGTGGCAGTCTTTAGTGTATTGTTATGTATTCTGGTGAATTAAAATCTGGCCTTTCACATAAATATTGTTTTCAAAAATGTCCTGCACTGCATCTTGCTTTAAAAATTGGTTTGAAAAATTTCTCTTTTTCTTGTAAAATGCTCCCGAGTCATTTTAACTCTTTGCACGCTGGCAATTCGGCATAAGTTATAAACACATATTCAGTAGTTGAGATGGCTTCCAAATATTTGTGGGTCATTTGGGATGTCATGTAAAAAAGAACAACAGGCGAGGTCTCTTTGAATAATTTAAATGCCATTTTTCATACTGATTCTGCATATGCTCATGAAAATACATAAATTGGAATTGTTTAACAAGAAAAGACAAAAATTAACCAAAATTCATCTCTTGAGTGAGTATACTTGCCTGCCGCAGGCAAAGAAGTTAAGGAGTACAGTGGAAATAAAGAGAATTAGGTCTGAACTAGCTATATTATTATTACTTGAGTATAAGTGTTGAACTGATTCGCAACAATTGGTGCATGTGGTGCGGGTGAAGGTCGCACGGCGGTTGACAGCGCGAAAACAAAACGATTAAAATAGACCGGATACGCCCGTGTAGACAGTTCGGCCACGCCGGCGGTACTGCGTTGCATTAGTTACACACAAATTGTTTTGCGCGACTATAAATACGGTATCATTATGCAGGAATTCCATGTCATTACAACAATCATAACTTACAATGGCTATCACTTAACAGTCCGGTAGTGAAAGGGGAAGGGGTATGCAGGGTTATTCAACCCTAAAAGTCACCAAAAACAACAACTTTCTTAATGAAACAATTGTAAGAAAGTTGTAAGAAAAAATATACAAATGTGTCCTTTAAGGTGGGATGCGGCATGATCGTGTGCAAAGCCGTTCTACGGTCAGTAGCGAGGGATCTCAAAGTAGTTAGAGCCTAGCAAACAGAATCCTACCTTTTTCGCGACATGACTCGAAGTTTTCTGCGAATTCGCAAAGCAGCAAATATTGCGTAGTAATTGCGTCATTTCATGCGCGCGAAATTTAAAAAAAAAGTTGTCTTGTGCTGTTTTTTCAATCACATATTGGTGGATGTCCGCGCCACCAAAACAGACTATAAAAACAATATAGAAGGCACGAAAAGAGAATATAAACCAGTGGTTTCATGCACTACCTGTTTAGAACGGCCAATTGTTAATGTTGAAAAAATTTTTTTTAAAATAGGGCCTTGCGACATGCTTTTTGTTTTGCAGTTGGGAGTGTTGCTGCAACCTCCAATTTGCTGACAAATCTGAATGCAAGTTAGTGGGAAAAAACCCGCGCATGTCATCGATAACAGCCCTTAATTTATTTATTATTTTCTTTATTTATTGTATTGTATCTTATTTTATTATCTTATTTATTTTTATTTATTTAGGTAGTCAATTTATTGCACATTGAATGTTTGGCGCTGATTTTTTACTGTGAATACAAAAAATATCACGTTACAAATTATGTATATGAAACAAACTGATTTAGATGTAGAAAAATGCTTTGCAGTTTCAAGTGCAGATCACATCTTGTATATTACCATAGTTATTTATTGTACATGCAGTCAATCAAAAGAGATTAATACTCTATAATCATGATGACATAGAAAATGTGTCTCAGATCGATATAAATGTGAGTTGAAGATTGAGATACAGGGTTAATCAGAGATGATTGTTGCCATTATAATACGCTCAGCCGTAAGTCCCGTAGAGAACCATAAAAGGCTGTTATGACTGAAAATTCCATCCATTTGAGAGGTTTGTTGTGGAAGTTCATTTTACCCATGGACGTTCGTGATTTCAGCATCGACAAATAAAAACAAACTTTCTGTAGGAATTTAAAAAACAGTTAGAAAGCCTATAGGTCAGGGGTAAGTCGGTAAAGAGCTAGCTAACTATGCAGGCAAAACTCAGAAAGTGTGTGAATAGGTTACGTAAGCCCTTTTTCATTCACGGTAACATCTCCATGAATGTCCCTGTGATACCGGTACATAGATAAAAGCAAAAGGAATAAACAAATCGTTGAAAATTTTTTTTAGTTCATGTTAAGCATTTAATTCGAAAAAAAACAACCTCAAACATTAAAAAAAATCCAAAAGTAAAAATTATTATAAACAACGACAACCCCCAAGCAAAAAAAACAAATTTTAAAAAGTGAAAAGGGAAAAAAATGAAACAAACGGTTTAAAATAATGCATTGAATCCGCTTGTCCGGTCCATCGGGCCTTTCGCACCACTGTTCCCGGACACTGTTATAGCCAAAGCGGAGCAAACATACGATTTGCAAGAAAAAAGAAATAATAGAGCCAAAAGGTTGAAATGCGGAGGAATAGGCCATGCAAAAATTGAATTGAAATGATTTTCATTAGGGTAGGAAAAGAACCCGTGTCTTTCCATCATCGAGGTATAGGTAAACCTACGAAAAGAGTCAACACAATCGAGAATACATTTTCGTACGCTCCTCTTCGCAACCGATATGCTTGCGCATCTCTCGGTGATGAGGCGTGAGGCGTAAAGTAAATTACGCGTTTGCAGAAACAGTGCAAAGCCAAAATTCCAACTAGCACTTTAGTGTCAACATTTGGTGGCAAATAACGAAAAAAGTAAGTCCGTGACCCCCATTTTTATGTATTGTTGTGACGAATGTGGTTGGGACCAGATGAAATATTAAAAAAAATTAGAAAAAGTCCCGGAGGCGTTTTCTTGCTATGATCGATTTAGTACATTTTATCAATTTCCATAGAACTGTGTACAAATTTGGCAAAAAATGTTTTTTTATAACGCAAATATATTGAAAACGAAAGTCAGTGACCCCTTATGTTTATTACAAGATTTGGAATCAGCACCAATGAAAGAACCTTATGTCAAATTTTAAAGAAAATTCCAGGAAGCATTTCTATAGGCAGATCACCTAATGTATATTTCTTCACAAAAAGGATCACTACTTATGTTAAACCTAAAACGAAAAAATGTTCCTTATCACAACTTGGGGATATTGACCATTTTAGGTGACTACTTTAATTTTACTATTTAAATAATACCTAACAATTTATAGATATTTCAAAAATCTCTGAAATTTTCCTTTAACTAAATTGGATGAGAATCAATCAATCAAATTGCACTAAACTTATGCAAATTACCTAAAAATTCGCATTAATATGCATGCATTTCATATTCAAAATATAATTCACCAGGGCTCAACATGGGTTATACTACTTACTCCAATTATCTGAATTAAAAGACTATTCGTGGATTTAAACTAATAAGCAAGTTTTTTATTATCAAATTATACTGGCTATGGGCTTATTCATGAAGTTGGTAGGATCAATAGGGATCCAATTATACAACAGCAACATGACCTCAGTTCTATCACCGTGGCCACGTTAGAAGTCATAGACTATTTGTTTAGTCTGTAAGTGGATTAATGAATTTTCAGGCAGCTAGGCAGGTGTACCATATGCACATTAACTACTTCAGAATGTGAGGCTGACAGAATGTCCCTCTAATCTACCCACATACCCTTTGACACCAATCTGTGTACTACCTCAAATGGCTTAGGCCAGTGCTTAATACTGACCAAGTTGGTGATCGCAGCATTTGTTGTGGCCAAAAAAACCTGAATTGATAGATTTTTCAAAAAGACCTTTTATATGGGGGCTGGGGCCCATAATGGCTCTCACCCTAATGCTGAGTACACATATATGAACCTTGGGCAAGTTGTTCTCCCTTCAAAGTTTGGCTGGCAATTGGCTCCCAAGCTTTTTGACAGAGAGCTGCTGAGGTGCTGCTAACTGCTTAATCTTTAAAGAGAGTTTCTTTTAGAAGCAAAAGTCCAACCCCCTTGGAACAGTGTCTAAGAGTTTAAGAGAGTCACCTCTGGAAAGAAAGACTTTCTATCACGCAATTCCATAACTCAATTGTATTGAACCTGGTGATATCTTCCATCGGCGCTGACCCCTCATGGCTGAATGGCAATATCTCAACAGATTGAGAAACCAGAACCGGCCAATCTAAGGTTTTTCCTTGCAGAAGTGAATCTAACTGGAAGCAGATCAGGACACTACTGTGGTTTTTTGAACAGCACCACGCGACATGGAACATCTCTGGTTTGCCTTGTTGGAACAACAATTGCACAGACAAAAGGACGCTTGTGGATTCAGTGAAGCAGCCAACTTGTATCCATCTCTGGGTAGATCAAATTTGAGAACCTGTGTTTGGACACAATACGAAGAAGACCACTTTGATATACATTTAAATTAAGATTTATTATCAATCATACACACAAGTCTTACTTCATCTCCTTTTTCTTGAATTAGCTGATACTCGTAATTGCAGTCTTAATTATACCACACTGCAAAATTTCGGCTTCAACTGTTATTTAAGATTTATTACTTTACCAAGATGAGTTGACGGTCTTTTATTGACTGGATCATCACCATCAACCTATTAAAATTGAAAATCAATACCAAATTATAATTAGATTAAGAGTGAGGAGTACACAAATAACGATATTCCGTAATAACAAAATGAACACAGACCTCACAAAAACTCAGCCATCGTTAATCATCATATGGGGGGCATTATATAGATTCTCATCAGCAAATAGTTTCAAAATCTACTGCTTAGTATTATAACGTAGATCACAACCTTTTAATAAAATAAGTTTCATTATACAATAAGAAATACTGTTCGGAAAATAATTGTAATAGTGCCTCTATAAATATTTTAAGCAACCAATCCACACTAATGTTTACAACAGGTGGTGCAAATAGTTATCGATGAGAATTTTGCCTTGGATAATATCAATGCCCATATCTGGAAATTGCCCGGACTTGATCACAGTTGGAATATGAAGACACAAGGAGAAAGAACAACCCTTTTTAAACGGTAATTTGGGTTACTGCATTTGTTACATTGGCTGTGTATGCAGCTCTGTTTAAGTTTGAAGGTGATGACTGATGAGCATCCCTTTTCATTTTTTTGCACGACTTGTTATGATGATTGGTGTTCTTGAACACTTATCTGTGATGGCTCCCAAATCAATACCATTTAGTTTAAAAATGAAAGGACACTTATCACCTTCAAAATAAATAGAGACTAACATCTGCTTTCAATTGTAAAAATTGACGGTGGGGGGGGCATTTCCACGGTAATGGAAGGACATTTCTCTCTGTTTTTTGACTTTCAAACCAGTGCTAAACAAAAAGAGTTATTACAATTATACCCACAAGTCTATGCATGTTACTTGTTTACAAAATTTCGGCTTTTTTTCCCCACAAAACACTTGTCGTTAATGAATCTTGCCTATTAAAGTGGTGGGTAATGGAAGGACACTCTCAGGGTATCACATTCTGTTACCACACTCATCAATAGTTTATGAGTCTGAAGGTGATGGGTATCCTTCCTTTTTGGCACTACTTGTATTGATGATGGGTGTTTTTTACCACTTACTTGTGATGCTCCCAAATCAATACCATAGTGTAAAAAATGAAAATGGACACTTATTTATCACCTCAAAAAGACACAGAGAAGACAAACACTTTGGTTTTTACCTTTTCAACAGTGATCGCAAGTAATTTTTGACCCCGTTTATGAATTTCTTCTCCCCCCGGGATTCTCACACCACACTTTCAGAAGGGATCCCCCAGCTAAATTTGCTATTTAACCTTCATAGAAGTAAATCCCGAGAAATATGCTCTGTCTCTCCACGTCCAGAATTGCTCCAAAAGACCCCACTATTAGGATTCACAATACACACCATTAAATAACATGATAACAGGTAACGTCCAGCCCCCACTGCAAATGAGGTGTTTTTTTTTTGGTGCCCTCGCCTAAGTATACCTAAAAACTGAGAGAATTGCGAAATCTGGGTTGCAAATCATGATTGCTATCACTATTAAGTATAAAATCTGTAAGAAAGGTTGTCATGATATTGTATTTTGATCCGACAAACCAATTTTTAACGTATTCTTACAGGGACCACCTGACTGAAATGAAAAATTGCTTGGACCTCAGGGTACACGGCGCATGCTAGTCTTGGCGGTCCATTAGCTCGAAAATTTTGGGACAACTACCCTAATTTCATGATTGATTGGGTAGGAGATATGATCTTCAAGCGGAGTGTTAGCTTAGGTCCTAGATGGTCCTTGAGGAGAAACTGACGTTTTCATCTCGCCCATTTTGTAACAGGAATGAATGAGCAGTATTTAGTGTTGGTGGAACCGATAGGAAGCTGTGTAAGGAGACTAGCGAAAATAGTTTGTGACCTCCACCTCACCTCGGTAAGTTCATTTGATCTGTCCACTTGTTTTCAAAACACTGGTAATACTAAAGCAGTCCCCCTGGCCTATTGTTTGCCATGCAGAGCGGGGGGGGGGGGGGATAAGGCAAGGTAAGTGTTAATGAAGCTGTTAAAACACGCTAAGCTGCTGAATTTTGTGAGCGAATGTAAATGACGAGTCTAAAGTGGGCAAAACTTCAGCATCTGGCTTGGCGACCAACGTTTTGTGGATGTACATGCCGGATTTTACCATTATTTGGCAGCTCTTCTTTATCCAGAAAGTGATCTATTTTGATAATGTTTAAATTGAACGTGTTGTCAGCTATACAGGACTTGCTTGTGGTGTGAATGACCATACTCAACACCCTCCCCCCCCCCGTAAACCCCCCTCCCCTAGTAAACCCCTCCTTCACTTCTCAAAGGCAGGTGCTATAAGGAGCAAAGAGTTAAGTTATTTTATTTCTATTATGCGTTTAAAGCAATGGAAAACGAATAGTGTTTTGGTGAGCGCTATCTAAGAATCTTCAGTAGATAGCAGAATATGGATATTTAGGACATCTTTTTTGTTGCTCACTTAATAAAAAAAATATTCTCATGAATGATCAAAACAAGTGAAGGGTTTCAATAGACAAGAAATGCATTAATTTACAAATTCGGATGTCCTCTATAGGATTCACACCAGTAAATTACATGAGAAACAGGTAAGTCCGCCCCCCACTGCAAATGAGGTGTTTTTTTTTTTTTTGGTGACCCTCCTCTCCTAAGTATAAACCTAAAAACTGAGAGAAATGCGAGATCTGGGTTGCAAATCATGTTGCCATCAATATTAGCAATAAAATCTGTAGAATATCAAAGAAAGGTTGTCATTGATATGATATGCACTGATAAAACTAGTTTGACCCACTCTGATAACATCTGGGGTTCTGGAATGGCCAATTAGCAGATTGACCAGTACCCGTTCCCATTCACAATTGATTAGCTGTCTTTCAAAGTTTGTCATGCAAAATGGATGAAAGTGCAGAGCAAATGGCGTAGGCATATTGATGAATTAATGGCCGACTGCCGAGTCAAGTTATCTTTTGAACATAACCCTTCTTATCCATGGTTGACAATGGTTAGGAAATAAATCCCATCTATTTACATGTGACGTCAGTTGATGCCAAGAGACTATCTTTGAGACTTGCGATTTCATACCCCCATTAAATCTTCAGGCTAAAGAATGCCTTCATCAAGTTTTGAATCAAATTCACCACAGACTAAGTAAAAGAAGTATCTTTACTTGAATGTTTGAACAAAAGATGGATAGATATGCAGATAATGCATCACAAGTACCTAAACTCAGCAGGCGTACAGTACGCTCATTAAGTACTGCACACCACCATGCCATTGACAGAATTTAAGCGGCACTCTGGACATTTTTCACAAAATATGAAATTTCTTCAATTTGCTCCAAATTATAGTCTAGGCATTGGAAGAACAGAGATATATTTTACACATAAATAACATACCCCAAACAGATCTGACATTGAGATGAGGCTAAATACAGATCATGTATTTTTAGGCCAACTTTTAGTTTTCCCATAACTTTAATCCATAAATTGTATTACATGAATATTCTGACTCATACTCACTGACTAAAACCACCACAAAGGTTCTAGAACCAGTCAAACAGTGTGCATAGCGCGGGAAAAATGCATACGCGGCTGTTCTTGTGTTAAACGCGAATTTCGCGTCGGCTGAAATTAACGGCGCCGGCGACGTTTAAATTACAAAATCGTTTCTGTTTTACCCAAAGGAAGCGGATTTGGTCTTAATCATTCGGGTGAGGTTTTGTATATACAAGCTTTACAACCTCGCAAAAATATCGATTTGACAAATCTTGAGGGCGCACTATTTTTCATGTGCCAGTGTCTCTTTAAGGAAGCAAGGGGATGACTGGCTGTTCAGCTCT
>JAMKCH010032417.1:0-16252 GCA_023653785.1 Ophioderma brevispina | reverse complement strand
CAAACATGTTCTTTTTATTGGCCTTATCAGAAATAAAGATTGTCATAATTTTTAAGTTATGACTGCTTGATCATGCTTTGATTTATTTTTGATATACTGTACATCCAAATCTTTGGTATTTGATACCGATGATGTGACTAATAACTGAATATGGAAGCTCGTCAAATTTCACTCATGACGTGTAGTGATTGAAAACATGATTTTGCTCGGTGTCGATGATAGGTCTAACAAACTCATCAAATATTAGAAATCAGCCAGTAAGATCGAGAGCAAATCACAATTTCCATTAAATATGGACCGAGTTTGCTCTGTTATGTAGTATGTAGTATATCTGCAGGGCATTTCCCAGCTGTATTAATTCTTCCTCCAAGGGCACCACGTTTTAACCCTGTAAATGCTGCTACTAGACTGGCCTTTGTAAACATAGGACTGTCAAGAACAAGAATGGGATTTGCCAAAAGTACTCGCAGCCATTCAGGTTTGACATGATAATTTGTTTTCTAAAAAGCCCTAGCCTTGGTGTAAAAATACTAGTTCGCATATTCCATGTGCTTCACAATGTGAGCTATGCATACGCTTGGTATTAGCAAAACTAGCAGTATGCAGTATGGGCAGTTTCTTGAAATGATTTCAAAAATTGTTACTGAAGTGACTTCTTACATGACTTGGAGCCATCTTAAAAACTCCACCATCCAAGACAAGGCATGATTGGACTTACTGCATTTTTAAAAGTTCATACTAAATATGGTATTGATAATTTTTAATTTAGCTAATTCCTAGGTTTTTTGACAATTTCTCCCTAAAATGTGTACACTCTATTCAAATTTCACTCACAAAGTGTTAATGCAATGATTCACTATTGTCTGTTATCCCCAGAGGGTTGTACGCTGGGCTTTACAGTTATGAGCTGGGTTACCATAATGGGCTGCTGTCTTAAGACTGGGATAAATACCACAGATCTTGCTAGCGCCCCAGTAATGAATACCTTTGATACAGGGGTTACTCCAGGCTAAAACTATGAAATCATGTCTGTCGGGGATGCTGTATTGGAATGCATCTGTTTTGTTATTATTTTTGTTTCGGTATGGATGTTTGAGAATTAAACTTAATGAGAGCTGGGTGACCATTGTATGCAAGCATAGCATAGCTTTTGGCGTGCCTGTGAGCGGCTCTATGATGCCACACGCCACACGGATTGCGCCTTTATGTTGACTCTATATGGTCACATTCAAGAGCATGGTGAGGATTTGACTGAAGTGTTGTTAAAATGTCCCAAAGCTGTGTAGTGCAGTTCAAGTCGTGCTGCAAAATCCATTTTGTTTGTTTTGTAGCAAGTCCAAACTACAATACGACTCAAATTTTTTGCACTAGTTCTGTAAATGGGATGTGAAAGCTCAGGAGAGATTAATTTTAAAAATTTAACAAAATCAATCAGAAATAAAATCCAATTACAATTATGATGAAAAACCATAAATGAGATGAATCATACAGCATTCAAATTTAAAGTCTGTCTTTGGGTTAGTAGCTCCATTAAAATGCAGTTGGTGTAGAGCTAAATTAGAAACCAGGTGTACAAAAGACTGTTAAAAAAGCACACCAAGGTGACAAGTTCAACAGCAAATTTGTGTGGCCCTGAAAATAAACATAGTGGTACTGCTGATTTTGAGTTTATTTTTATTCATAATTTTCATAGTTGTGAAAAGCACAATGTTTCCACAGTGATACCAGGAAATTGGCCTGTTTTTATATGATATATAAGCAGGGACTGACTTTTAAAATAATGATGTGCTCGGTTAAAGCTATATCAGGGGGAGCTTTAAGGGGAGCTTTTCATGGCAAATACCAGTGCTAACCATGGATAGAGCAGATTCCCAAGGGGAGCTTTAAATCGCTCTCCTACAAAATGCTTAAGGAGAGCTGTAGGGGAGCTATCGCTCTCGCTCTCCTTAAAAAGACAAGTCCCTGTTATAAGACAGGTTTTCAGGGAGTTGTTATTCTGCACTTTGGAAATAGAATCTGGGGTCGTAGGATGTGCATCTTAGTTAGAAAGATAAACATTCGACATTTCGGATAATTTTTGGATTTCTGTACTTAGTACTTGCTTCTTGTGATATGATAGATACACTGCCCAAAATGAAAAAAAAAGGATTCCCCCTGTTGCCCATCAAAATAAAAGTGAAGTATCATAACACAACAGCAACAACAAGAGAAACAAAATAAACCTACTCAATGTCATACAGAATAAAACTTTTCCTATCCACCGACACCAATTCCAAGCTATCTAAGGAAAATTTGTCTCACTAACACTTAGACTGACATCAATCATTCTATATACTGACAGAAAAACAAGTTTATTTTGCCATTACCCATTAATGATAACATTTTGCCTATTCTAACAGGACTACAATTGTTGCACTCCAATTCACACTAAAAAGTTCAGAACTTCCTAAATATATGGGGAAGTCCTCTAAATTTGCGCCAAACTTGGTTGGTTGCTGCATGGGCATTTTTCAATTTTCTGAAAATGTTTTATAAATAACTGGCATAACCCATCTCATAACAATATATTTTGAATGGTGTATTAATTTTCAGACACAACTTTAGACACACCCAGTGTTGCTTTTATTGTACCAGACACTGATTGAGCAAGCAACCTACATTTTTTTGGTCGAACATTGCCTAATGCAAAAATAAGAAACCAGGGATAGCTGGCTAGTGAACTTAACCTGTACAATCTGAATTAGATTTATTGTTGTGGGCCTGCTGTTTTCCCTCCCCACTACCCACCTCTTATTCACCTCACCCAGTTTTCTTTAAGTATCATCTTAATTCCTTGCACAAATGCGTCCTCTTCCACCACCCTTGCAGCGATGGATAAACCTTTATACCGAACTAATTTTCCTGGCCTATTTGGGCTTCTCTACTTTTTTGTTTGTTCTCTTTCTTCCAGATTGCTTCGAGGATTTAGAGCGCCATGCTATCGTACAAAATGTCACTAATGGACGCAAAGTGGAATTACAGTCTAAGGCCTGGGCACAGGCCTGCCTGAGTATGGAATCAACTTACTTTTTTGTCAAATTCCCGCACAGCAGGAAAGAGTGGTAGAGGTATTAATAACAAATTTAAAATGTATCCAAAATCACAAAATATAAGCGGGTTTAAATGGATAAACGATTCAGGGTCTGTATATTGGCCTGTGAACTCATTATTGCAGCATACACGGATAGTAGTTTTCATATGGGGTCGCTATAAAATGCCAAGTATGTGCCTCTACACCGACTTATCATTTCAATATAGGTGGAAATAACATTGGTAAAAGTTGCTTGATATGTTGGTGGTATGCCTAACAGATAACTCAAGGGCTGTATTTACTCATCAGATAAGCCAAGATCAATAATCTCAAAGATGAAGAGAGTTCAAATACTGGATAATGTATAACAAAGAAAACGATTGCCAAAGACTTCTCCTTGTAGACCAGAAAGGGGCTTCAGAAGTATTTGTGTACTTTTTCCTTGAACACTCTTTGATGCAATTGAAACCAGTTTATTCCAGCCATCCATCTTAAGAGGGTTCAGAGCAAACCTGTTTCTTTCAAAGTGAATACTGTACAATGTTTTATGACTAAACCTGCTTCATTTTGTCACTGGCCTTTTTATTGTCTTTAGTAAATGTCCCAAACCTGGGGTCCATTCCTGAAACTCGATTGTACATCTATTGCATACTATGCATGCCTGAGTGGGACATTTGTCCAAGCACTGTGTAACTGGTAGTCACAGTCTTTTATATAGGATATATGCACAAGTTAAAGTATAATCCAGTAGAGGTTGGCACAAGTTTGGGAACAGGCTCCAGGACTGTTTAAAAACCCAAATCATCTTGATTCCACAAAAATACAATGTAACTAATAATAAAATAATGGACCGCGGTCCCCGAATAGGCCATCACTTATGTGGTCAAAATACGAGTGTAGAGCAGATGGATATTTCCTTGCCTGCTAACCCCATAAGACCCATTTGCCTAAATGTATTAGTAAACAAGTAGAGGAGATTTGTTGAATACAAATTTCTCTGATTTTGCCATGTGAATCGATTTTAGGAAACTTACAAAAATGTTCAAAGGTTTAGTGACAAACAGTAATCATAGTCTCCCCATAGAAAGCATGCTTTGATTTTTCTCTTGGGAGCATTACAGAATTCAAAATCATGATCTTAAATGTTCTTATTACACAACAACGTCGTATTCATTTTATTCACTTCCGGTGTGGTCGAATACATTGGTATGCATTCCAAAGTTGATGTGATCTGGGAAAACCCGCCACATATCGCACAGGACAGTTTTGAAAACTACAAGAAATGTAAACTCTGTATATTGTACTTTATTTTTGTCATATTGTACTAATGCATACCTTTTGACGTGTGTATTCAAAGAAGACAGAAGTAAACAGTTATGTAAACATAAGAGTATCCACTCTGCCGTGATAGTAAAAACTCAAATTATAAATTTCCCACATGTGGCGGTTTTCCCAGATCGCATCACAATTATGCAAAAACCTGGGTTCAACAAAAATTGGGGTGCTTCTTCTGGGAACTGTCCTTGTTCTCTTGAACTGGAATTTATGCCTGAATTTATCGATTCCATCCTGAGCCTTACAGATTTTTTTCTAAAGTGATGCACATCGTCAAGTATTGTAATACTCCAATGTATCCTATCGCAACTTCTTAGTCTATTCTTATTCCTTGCAGGAGCTTCTTGGTGTGGCTTTAACAAAAACCGCCTTATCAAGATGGAATTAAACACTGGAGACTCACAAAGACCGGGAGGTACAGCACATGACCGCCTGGCACGTCAACTGGGAGTTCAAAAGTCCTTTCCAATGGAGGACGATAACATCCAATCCTCTTGCCATAGCGCAGACTGTAAGGTAGTCCATTAGTCATAGGTGGCTATCTATTCCTCTCTATGAGGTCATTAGACTCTAACCAAACCCTATGAATGAGGAAATGTTTCACCAAAAACTCACTGGAGGAGGATGGGTGTGAGACTAGCTTTATTTTCTCTGTGAATGGTGGTATTATATATGGGGGTGGTGGTTTTGGTATCCGGACCATCATACTTAAAATAAGGCACCGACGGGTGCTTGGACATCAAGCTGGATGCACTTGAGACCACCTTCAGTCAAAGAAATACTAACCACAGGCGATCTTTGGAAATCCTGAGGGAATTGTTTTTTCCTCTCTTAAACCGATTGCATTTATAATAAGGAGGTATGCAAATTGAGAGAACCAAATCAATTTGTCTTCTGCCCAATTTATATTAACAAAAGACAGAGAGAGAGTCTACAAAAATGTTCTTTGCACCAGGCTCATAGCAACTAGCTACGCAACAAGCATCATTAGCGTAATCAAGAACAACCACTTGGTTAAGCTAAGCTTATTATCGCAAGACCTTATTTCAAAGGTGAGATTGCCGACTAAACAGTTTTGGAGACATCTACAGCATTTTTTATGATATTTGCTCGGCAATGAGATGTTCTATTTTTAAATAGGAATATGCTGGCAATATAACTTTGCCTAGAAAAAATGTACAGGTCGCTTATGCTATTGCTTCAATTTTTATATATAAAAACAAAGTATAAATCCGTGGAGTACACTCTGTGGTCTCCTGCCATATGGTTTTATTGTATGTACTTGGGGGTATGCTTTCATTGCTTCTCTCATATAAATGTCTAATGGTGTGGTGTAAATACAACAAATTGAAATGTTTTAATACTAACTCGGGTATTATTTTTGAGGAATGTGAAAAAATGGTGTGAAGCAAGTTCTATTTTGGAGTGAGTTCAATTCTTTGTATAATGATAATCAACTCCCTTGCAAACTGGAAAACATGACACTGATCTGTTATTGAATACGTACCCTTCAAGTGACCACTAGATGTTCATGACAGTTTTATGTAGCATTCAATGTATGTGCTGACACAATCAAAGATAAATATCCCAATGTTAGATATTTAAGTGAGATGTAAACTATTGAGTGTTTTGTTGGTTTAAGAAATGGTTGATAGTGGCTCTGTTGGAAAGAGAAAGTGATATTCCTTTTTAGGTCATCCAATGTAATCGGAAAGACCTTATGGCAGCATGATTCATATGTGTTTGTGTGTGTGTCTGTCCGTGTGTCTATGTGTCAAACTTTCAGTATACACTCTTGGTTAAAATGTTATTTAGCTTTTTAGTGCAGCGATGGAGCAAGTTCATACTTGGTATGCTTATACATTGAGACAAGGGGACTTATGTGCTTGGTACTTGGTGCAATAATTCCTTTGACAGCAGAACTCTGCTAAACTGGGATACTAGTGCAGAAGTGAAGTTGACAGCCAGTCGGACGAAATAAGATAGAAGAGTGCGCTATATATAAAACTTGATCAAGAGTAACAGGATTTAGGTAACATGAGGCCAAAGGTCATTCAATGGTAACTTAGGGTCATTATATTATTCTACACTTATTCTTTGTCCACATAATCGGACGAACTATTTGGGACCAATGTCCCTATTTTTATCTCCATAGCAGGAAAAACTTTGTCTAGAGAGGGTGTAAGGATATTATTTCAATGGACATTGGAACCATGACATTGAAACCATGTTCGATTAAGTTTTGTCAAATTTCAAGTCATTCATGCACCCATCACTCTAAGTTAATTATCTGGCTAGTACCATCAAAATTTGCCCAAATGGCATATTGTGATGGAATTCAGTTACATGCTATGAATGGCCAGTAGAATTGGTTGCACAATAACCAACAAAATACAAAATATTATAGAGTATCTGGTAAAAACACTCACTGTGAGGCTTGACAAACTGAAATAGTAGGAAGTATTTTTAAAATTTAATTGAGCAATTCATATAGTCTATTCATTTGTTGGACATCTAGTGGTCATATGAACTACTGAACGGCATTGCCGCAGATTTATTTTGCAGTCATTTGTACAAATATCCATCCCTTGTATTTTAACGTATCATTAAAGATTGAGGTTTTCATGCAGGCCATATAACTTTCAAAATGTATATTGGAGTATGTTTTGAGTATTAACAGTATACACTCATAAGTTCGTAAGTTGACTGTATTTCATTGCATTCTTTCATGTTCACCTCACTTCATGTATGTTGACAATCTGACAGAATGAATTTGAATTGCCCAATCTGACTAAATCGCTGGAATAAATTCTAATTAATAATACCAGATATTTAATAACAAGACTTTTGAAAGCTAGTTTATAGACTGATAATCTAAAGTTACCCAAAACGGAAGGTATATTCAACATGAATTCATAAATGTACTTGATGCAGCCATCATCCGGTGTTATTTTCTGTGTATTTGACAAAAACCTAATGCCCAAATGCTTATATTTGTGGTGTTGAAAGCTTTTTCGGTACAAGCACAAACAGAATTGCCAGATACTCCCATGAGTGTATCACTGTTTTTCAACACATTGTTGCCAAACTCTAAACACAGTTGTTGTGACTAGCAAACCAGTGAGTTTTTCATTTGGTATATGAATTAGCTTTCAAGTTTACATGATTCAAATTTATTGGGAAAAGGGGTGATATTGTCTTAAAAGGTTAACGTGTGGTAGTGATCCGTATGCAGGATAAAGATGTGCAAGGGGAAAAAATGGGGAAATGGGAAATTGACTTTAGTATTATTATGAGCAAATGCATGTTAATGCCAAAAATTGTGTATATGCTTTTAAATTTAACAAAAGAAAAATCTATGCTAGGAATTCACCTATGCCAGAGTTGTTTGGAATATTGTGAAAGTGGAATTTTTGCACATTAATTTTTTGTACTCCGTAACTTTTGAATTTTTTGTTTTTATTTTGCTAAATGTGTTTGTTTTTTTAGTTAATGTTTTCATGTGTTGTTACACTTGCATTTTTTAAGTGTTGAAGTGCAAAAATTAATTGCTGTAAAATATTCCACATTTACAAGACTGTTAAACAAATTAATTTCATGAGCAATTAATATCGTGAATGATGCAAGAGAACTTGGCATACAAAAGGGCAAGAGTTCCATATGTACCCCCTTTGAAATTCTACATGAAACAATTTTTTTTTACTGTCATCCTTAGGGATTTTGTTGTGTTAGGCCATAAATATAAAGAATTTGTTTCTAGTATGTTACAGGGTGCATATGGAAATCTTCTCTACAAAGGATATTATCAGCTACAATATGCTCATCCACTGAGGACACGGTTCAGCGAGTTGTCCATGTTTATGTATTAATGTGAATGGACTTTGTGCTCTGGGTATTCTAAATCATCAAAAATGGGGGAAGGTGTATTTTTTTTAAGTACACAGGTAAATGTGCCATGGGAATTGAGGCTGTATTTGATATGCTCATCCACCAAGGACACAGTTCAGTTCGTTATGTGTAGATGCATTGACATGAACTGACCTGGTATGTTCTGGGTGTCATAGGTCATCCTCAAAAACCAGGGGGTATATTTTATAAACACAACAGTGAATGGAAGATACTGAACTGTGTCATGGGGAGTGAGACTATTTAATATTGTTGCAAGATGATATGTTAATTCCTGCATATCACAAATATTTCTTGCCAAATAAATTAAATTATTTTTCAGTGTTATTATTGGTTGCTTATGCCTCTGTAAGACGTTTCATGTTGAAAAAAAAAAATTGCATGTTAGCCAATCGTTCCACCTCAAAAGAAGTGCTTTTCTGTTGCGGATTAATTTGTGAAAGGCATTTTGTATTAGTTCTCTTTGCAGCTAATACGGGTAAATTTAGAAAAAAAGAACTTTTTAAACTTTTAGAAGGTTGGTGGTTTATGGTATTGCCAGTGCATTGAGCAGTTTGCTAGATTATGTTTGAAAGGTTCAGTTACTTACCATAATATGTATTTTCAATTTGGGTAGGATACATGTTCTCTGTACATTGTTGAGTGGTAAGTTTACTATGAGAAGCTCTGTACATAACCATCCACAGCTGTTGTGAAAAGCAGGGAATTGTCTGGTTTCAAATCCACTAGATTACAGTAAGTGGTGAATGGGGTAGATTGTCTGCTCAACAATGGCTGGGAAACATGGTACAAGGATATCCTTTAAAAACACAATGGTTCAAAACCTAAATGGGAACATGAGAACAAACTAATCCGGAAAGTAAAATTTCTGGTGCAGAAACATGGGTGTCATTCAGGGTACAACATCTTTTAAAGAACATTGATCTTTGCATTGTGTATGTTATAGTTGTACCTGACATATTTACACAAACAAGTATGAAATCTTCCAAGCAGCACATTTTTCACCGTTTTTCATTTTAGTGATTTTGTACACAAAATTGCAAAAAATGTTCAGAATTTGGGCTTTCAACTAACCACTAAATAGCCACTCTCCATTTTTCATCATTAATTGTTAGTATTTTAATGGGGCGTTTTTAGCTCAGTTTTAAAATTTTCAAAAAATCCTTGAAAAAATGAGCGAGTTGAAAGGAAAATGTTTGCTATGGAGGACTGCATTGAGTTTACTAGTCAAGCAATTATTAGTACAGATGCTTGGTGAATAGGGCCCCGGTTTGATCAGACATTAATTGGAAAACGAATCAGCTGCGTGTTTTGTCCCATATAACCCATTTCCTGTTTCTTTTATACACGAGCAAAGACAAATGAGCAAAAAAGATCAAATTGGGTTGTTTTTGGCCCCCGGACATTGAGGATACAGGAAAATTACGCTGTCATTAGGACATTGCTCTCAAGCTAGAGCCATTATTTGGAATGTGGGCACGAGGGGTAGTGTGGGGAACCGTTCATTTTTGGGTTGCGTTGTCAATGTCTGGCACGGAATGAACAGGAACTGGAATCTGGGAGATAGGATTCCCAATAGTTAATAGCAACAGTGTCTCGAGTTCCTTATTGGAATGACAAAGATATCTTGTAGTATATGTTTGCAATGAGAGATGAAGATGTCAGCCATCAAAATTCACAGCATTTTAACCTAGTGTGAAATGATATTATTTATTGAAAAGTGAATTACCCATTTGGGTTGTTTTGTGAGGAGTTTATACTGTGAGGAACTTATGCTAACAGTTTTGTTGGAGCCTTAGCAAACGTGTTGGAGATCCTAGATACGCCAGCATACATATTTAAAATTGCTGCATTGGAACCTCAATAAAACAGTATTTATAAAGTGTAATTTCCTATTGTGACAGTTTGCAAACCCTTCGTGCACTGTACTACTTGCTCAAAGGGTACGCTCTAGACAAAAAATTATATCTTACATCATTGTTAACAACAGTTTTTAGTTTTTAGCCGTACTCGCCACCAACAAATCGTGTACCAATTTATTTAGCATTTGCAGAGATTTGAGATTGAAATGAATTACTAAAATATCGCCTGGAGAGAAAACCATTTTTATGCTGAAACAATTATATACCATTATAAAAAAAAATAGTATTTCAATCACTTTATTTTCTATCTGAGAATTCATGATGTATGTTATTGGTATGGATAGTGACTGCTAAATGAAAACAGGACGCAACTAAAGACTGTATTGTGATGATCCAGTAAACAATAACTGTCAGAATGTTTTTAAACATTGATTAATAAAAGACATTTTTGGAGATATGCTCTCAAAATCAAATATTTTCAATTTGAACATTTCGTCGGCCGCAACATCACATACTGTCGATTTTACAAAACACGTTTCCGAGAAAATCGAAAATCAAACTCTAATTCTCACCCCTTTTCCACTGACATTTATGTCTATACGGATAAAACGAGACATAAAGAAACGACGCATATCTACACCGTTGTTTTCAATGTACGTAAAATATATCAATATGTGAAAAGCTTTGTTTACGAAAGATCGATAGAAATACGTCAAATAGATCGTATGTGAAATCGGCCAAAAACTGACAAACGCTATGATCAACACGGTAAATGAATGGCGATTTTAAATACGACAGTATGTGCAACCACGGGGATATGAGGTTTTGAGGGGAAAGGAAAATGTCAAAAATCAGTAATTATTAAAACTATTACTTAGGAATCATCACATTTTAAAACTTTGTTGATGCAAACTCGATGTGAATTAAGTAGGCGGAATTTCGCAAAAACCCCAAACATGTAAAAATACGAACCAGTAATGTGATCGCGAGCGACGATTTCATGAATGTATTAACCCCCTTCGGGCACACTCCTAGATTTACAATCTCTTTGTTGGTTACTAGAGGGACCATCTCATGTTGTGTCCTGTAATGAACCAATCACAATAGTGCTTGTATATCTATGTACAAACCATACCATACCACCATTCTTAGAGTATCTCTGATTTGCTCATTACATGATATTACCTTCCAAGTGACCAATCAAAAAAGTGCTTGGATGCCGATAGATACGCAGGTAGTGCCCGGGGGGGTTAATACAGTCTTGTTGCTAAGTGTGAAGATGTATGTTAAATACCAATAGAGCTTTTTTGCAATATACAAAGTATATACAAATACTTAAGTATGTAAAAGAGTGAGACACAGCCTCATCTGCAAGGGCAAATGAGTCGACTTACTGCCAGTTATGTGTATCTAAGAGTGAACCGTGTAAATCAGCGAGAATATTTGATTGGTGAGGACGGTTCTAATATAATACATTGAATTATATGTAATTACTTGTATCATACTGTTCGTAATACCAAAATTTGTAACAATTTGACTCATTTTATTGACTATAATATTTGGTCCTGTATTTTTTGCAAACTAGCTTATATTATATAGTATTTTGCCTTTTAGGCTTAGTCACAATTATGTATGCATGCATATGGTCAAAATAAGTTTGAAATCTGAACAGCAAATTAAAATATCTTACTTATTTTGACCAGTTGCATTCCGTTTTATGTTTTTTTCCAAGTTGGGTCGTATTTTTTATTAGCTATACCATCAGCATGTAGCGTAAGCATATAGTTCATTTTGGTGGTTATTTATTTATTCAATCAAGTTAAATTAAAATTAATTTTGCCCGGTGCAACAAATTAAAATGGGCTGTTCCATTTAGTGTCCACACCCCCTCCAACGATGATAAGATACACAAGTTCAGATGGTAATAACAGTAATTCCATGGTATGCGTCCAGACAGTTTGCATTTTTTCATGAAGGCCCATGTCCATTGGTTTTTGCCTTTGCCGAGGCTTAATCGGGGACTCATTGGGTGTGAAATTCAAATTGTTGTGTCGCTTTGGGTTCTAATTGGACAATTGGCAACAAATGTTCCTTTATAATTTCTTTAATATTGGATATACACTTTTTCATCTTTGGAGGTGTGATTAATTTGTGGATTAGATGATTGGTGGGACTGCCCATCTATCTGTGCCATCTAAGAAGTAAATTTTTTGAAAGCAAGTCACTGCCATTTTTTAATTCCCATAGAATAGTTTTGAAAGGCCACATCACCAGAAGCGATGCAAAGTGGGCTACATGTATGCGAGTGTATTATACTGTCAATGCTACAGTTTGTTTAATACAATATAGAACATGACAATATAGAACATGACATAAGAGAGCCAGGCATCTTGTGGCAATTGAAATTTAAATCATTTGTCACAAGTTGAAACATCTCTGATGGCAATGGGGTTGCTCCATATCATATTGAACATACTATAGCCCATGTTTCCTAAAACAAGGCTGGAGAAATACCATTTTTATGTATCAGGATTACAATCTGGTTGCTGGATTGGGCGACTTTTGGGTGGCCAGATAGTGTACCTGAAGTTCCATTACTGGTTTCTGCTGCCATGTCCAATTGTAAACATGGTTTGCAAAGAAGGGGATACTTTTTGACCCTCAGTCCCTCCAAAGTAGGCTACTTTAAATGAAAACACTACATCATTAAGCAAATATACTTGCAAACTGAAGATGTAATTTGCTATCTTGGGATTTTGTGTAGCAAGTGCAATATGTAGTAATGTCAGCCTCACCTTGCAAGTTAGATGGCATATGTATGTACAACCAGAAGAGAGCTTAAATATCTGTTAACTGCTTCAGTGTTTGTTATAGTAAGATGCTGAAGAAATGGTCTTGAATGTGTTGCCCTGTGTGGTTAAAACAAGATCAGTACTACAGAGGTAGAAAAGGAATTTTCACTTGATTTCAGCTTTGCTCACTGGCACCGGCCAATCTCAATCAGATCACCAGCACACAATTTATTTTTTACTTTATGATAGTAAGGTATTTCAGTACCCAGGCCTGGAGGACCTCAGGGTGCAGTCGGGGTGCAGGGGAGCTCTGATAAGTACAAATAGGCTGATTTTGTATAATTTTTTTGCAACTCCTCCGCACCCCGGCTGGGTACACTAGTGTTACGAGGTGCAACAAGAGATTTCACATAACAGGTGTCAATAAAAAATCTGAATATTCTGATTTTTGCACCATTGTAAAGCTTTTTATTAAAAATGTCCCCATGTGAAAGGATTAAGCTGAAAAATATTTCTTTGATACAATTTTGTATAGGAGCAAATACTAAATTCAGCCTGTTTTATATTGAATTAAGTAAATGAAAATCGCCTTTTGTTTTCACTTTCAAGGCATTTCTGTAACCAAAGACAATCTTATCTATACTTTGTCTCGTCTGAAGTGGCGACGCGCGCACTGGGTATATGGCTGAAAGTCGGTTCAATGTATACGCCCGCGTCACTACTTCATACTTCGAGCTAGACAGAGTATATATGAAATCACTACATATGACACAATCTCTCGTTGCACCTTTAATGTATTATACATCTGTATTTTAAACCTTGAACTTTTGACAAGTATTTATCCGAAGGAGCTGAATGGGTTGAAACCAGTGACAAATGCATTATAAATCAACCCCTTCACCCACTGCAATAGCATGGAGGATCTGGGAGAAGATTGGTACCATCAATATATACTATTCTAGTTACGTCTTCCTTCTATATTCTGCTGTTATGGAAAGCATGTGGAGGAAGACACCCTTTGTGAATTCATCTACAAGAAATGTTCTCACCTAATACGGTCCAATGCGTAGGACTTAACCCTTGTATAAACCCGGGTTTAACTGCCTTAACAAATGTAGCAAACAAAGAAACAAAGTCAGGTTCTGATATGTTGGTGAATGCATAATGTGTCTATATTATTCTTAAAAGTGCATTTCGTGATTTCAGCACCTTCTGTTTTATTCATTGATCACTAGATATCCTTGAGAAAACCTTATTTTTAAAATTTGTGCTGATCCCGATCTTGCGGTTTTGTATTATGAGCAATTCCTCACAGATACACAACCGAATTGCACGTAACATTGGGCACACATGGATTACTGAGGCTAACGGTTCAAATGATATAAAAATCTCAACATTTTTAGGCAAGGATTTTTGGTGCTAAAGTTCATTTTCTTGCTGTTTTTCATTCAATAGGGACCACACAATTAGAAAATGGGGTGCAAATTTTCGGACTGCTTCCCCCTTCCTCAAGGGGGGGGGGGAATGTTACTACAGGGAAAAATTTAAAATCGAGTCAAATTGTGTTTTAATGTACATTGACATGTTCGTCTCCTTATAAGGATATATTTGCCTAGGTTCCGACCTGTAGTTAAAGCGCTATAGCCCCATAATGGTTCAAGGCCATCCTGGGGTAAAATTTACCCAATGCTCAGATTTTGTTGAAACTGGTGATAAGTTGTTTGTATTGTCTCACAGGATCCAAAAATGTATGATTTTATAGTGTGTAACATTTGGTTGGCTAATTACATAGCAAAATGTCGCAAGGGTCTACATGGTCTATGGGGGTCACACGAACTTTCCCTGGATGTTGCAATGGTGATATCAAAAGATCAATTAAATTGCATTTTCTGTTTCAGTATGACTCAAGGAATCATTTAACACCACTTTCAATAACATTGGAGCATTTACCCCCAGGGTGACCTTGAACCATTATGGGGCTATACCGCTTTAACTAAAGGTTGGAACTTAGGCAAATATATACTTTTTCTAATCCTTATGACGAGACGAACGCGTTAGTGTGCATTAAAACACAATTTGACTCGATTTTAAATTTTTCCCTGTACTAACATTTGCCCCCTTGAAGGGGGCATCAGTAGGAAAATTTGCACCTATTGAAACCCAAACAGCAACAACATCAATTTTAGCATGAAAATCCTATGGGAATACACACCAACCCACACTATAAGTGCTGATCAAAGCCTAGCAAAACATTTTAAAGTTGCACATTTGCTGATAATTTTATATTATATGCTTACTGGATGAGGTTGGGTGAAAATGCCAAAGTGGAGCATGTATATGATGAAAATATATTTTAGGGTTTATTCCATACATTATCCATCAAATATGCATCCCTTAAAGGATAGGTAGCTGGTGAGTTGAAGAAAGGGGCGAGTTACCCCCATGAAGTTTTACAATTTTTCATTATTTTGCCTGGTTTCCTTAACTCGCCTCGGACTTTTTTGGAGATCAGTCTGACTTCGTGGGGGGGGGGGGAACTTGCTCAAAACTTGAGAGCAGTTACTGGTTCTTCACTCAATTAGATGTTCCATGTTTAAAACAAAAAGTAGTACAGATTTGCAAATCCAAATTACTGAACTCTACCAGAGGAGTTGAGACTGTTCACGTCTATCCTGGCAAATCGTGCCTACTAACAAATAAAAAATTATTACTCGGCTGTCTTTGATCGTCCTTGGGAAGCAAGCAGCAGTATTTTTTCCTATGCAGTTTGTGAAATCTTCAAATCATTTTCAGAATTTGTATGATGTGTATTTTGTTTTACTACAACAAATCATTGTTCCAAGTACAAACATTACAGGTATGATTATGTTCATGACACCCTCATTATGTTATTCTGTAATCAGTTTTAATCATGTTATAATGATATAAATAAATGCAAGGTATAGAGGACTCAACTGGAGACAGTTTGTTAGTCTTATTTGCTTATTTCAAGTTAGTGCATGTTTGAATTGAAGTAGAAATGGTCATCAAGGGCTGCAGCACCAACCAGTTAGGAAAAGGATACTGAGACCGGAAAATAACATTTGTCACCAAGTTTGTAGAGTTTATAAAAACATCCATTATTTAAAAGGTAAAAGAATGTTATTGAACTCCTTAGCCCAAAAAATTACATTTTGATAACTGTTTTCTGGGTCAAGGAGTTCGAAAAAACTATTCACAAAACATTACTGGTAGCACCTAGGAAAATGATTGTGTCAAAATGTACTGGATATGTTTTCTTGGTTAAG
>JAMKCH010032416.1:0-28133 GCA_023653785.1 Ophioderma brevispina | reverse complement strand
AGGAGATATTTTCACCTGGCATATGAATTTTTGCCTGGTAAATAGTTGCCACTATACAGTCCTGCAGCTCCCCCCTTCATTGTCAATGTTTCTGCAGCCATCATTAGGTGTTTTCCACCACCAGGCCTGTAGAAGGCACATCTTAAGTTTGCTCGGTAACAACAGACGGGTCCATTTTCCTTAACACTATAGTCAAATAGTTGTGATAATTTCATCAGGCAGAAATAACCAAAAGATCAGAATTTAACAACATTTTAGATACTTTTCATTCTGGCAGACGTGCCAATGTTTTTCTCTCCTACTGGGATTGTTTTTTTTCTATCCTACTGGATTGTTTTTACCTATTTCAGGAAAAGAACTGAAATCTGTGGCATATTGAGTTAAATTTTTTTGACGAATTTCGGTTGGACCTTTTGATCCCTTTTCAAAGTTTTTTCATTGCAAATGTCAGTAACGGGAACACTAACATTAAGAGAGGGCATTTTTTTCACAAGGGGACTTCCAAATAAAATTACAAAGGGGCAAACTTCGTCCCCAAAATTACAAAGAGGGCAAATCTGGCAAAAGTGACTTTTAACCAAACCTCCATATTTTTCTCTTGCCAAAATCTATTTTTGGCTTTTAGGGTTTGGGACTTTTTTGGAAGGGAAGCGTCAGCCCCCACCGCCCCTCCCCTGGTTACAAAAGCCTGATCTTTTCTTAATTACCAATTTTAACAGAGGCAAGATCGGTCCGGAGATGTAACCATGCATTAATTTGTTTAATATATTTTGACGCAAATTAGGTGTAATTTGACCATTATTATCCAAAGTTTTCAATTATGGATGTCACTACTGATAAAAGTGAATAAAGGTTTTAAATTGGCAATTGATATATTGAAATTATACTAACTGAACTTTAACTAATATCTGCCTTAATATTGAAACATAATGCATACCAATACATTTTTCCTTGTTTTTTTATCCCTTTTAAGTCATTTTGTTCTAAGCCTTTTGGTTTGTGTTTTGGCCTTTCTGGGGTTTACAAATTCAAATTCCTTCAATCTTACAAGCTATGGGCAAAATAAACTATATACTATTACATTTTAAAATTAAGATGGAATAAATACATCACCATTTTATGATTTTTCCGCATATTGTGTTTATTTAACAAGTTACCCCCCCCCCCCCCCATGGCCCCGATTCAACATTCAAATTCTTCGTAAATATACAACTATATAGTGGGGGAATTAAATATTATACAGTTTCAATATGAATTCAAAAAAAGCACCATTCTATGATTTTTACCTAATTTGGGTCAATTTTGACCCTTTTTGGCCCTTTCTGGGGTAAAAATAACCCCAGACCCACATTCAATTCTTCAATCTACAGCTATATAGTGGGCAAATGAGACTGTTACATTTCGCAATTGGCAAGTGATTAATGAAATTACTCGCCTTAATATTGAAACATATGCATACCAAATACATTTTCCCTTGTTTTTAAATCCAATCCATTTAAGGTCATTTTTTTAAACCTTTTGGCCATTTCTGGGGTTACATCAATTCTTCAATCTACAGCTATGGCACTAAACTATCTACTATACATTTTAAAATTAAGATGGAATAAGTACACCACCATTCTATGATTTTTACCTTATTGGGTCAATTTTGACCCCTTTTTGGTCTCTTCTGGGTCAAAATTAAACCCTAGGGACCAACAGTTCATTATTTTTCTTGAATCTTAAGCTATATAGTGGTGAATTGTATTAGTAATAATGAGATAAACAAATTGAATTTTTAGACTTATGTTTTTAAAACATTACATCTTTATATGATGACGTTATTATTGTTGGGATTTTAATCTTGATATAGCATGTATTAATGCAAATAAATAATAACTCTCTAACCTTAAACAACTAATCAATGATTATACTAGAATTAACAGGAAACCATTAAAAGTAAACTTGACTAGCATTTGGTCTAAACCGGATTAAACGTCATGTTCAGGTGTACATAGCATAGGGCTTTCTGATCAATTCAATGATCTATGTGTTCGAAAAATAAAAAAGTTAAGTACCACCTAAATTCACTAAGCTCGTTCCTTTAAGAAATAAATGATCCTGATTTTATTAATTTACATCAAACAATTAAACTGGATAGTATTAAAGAAGTCAACTGTGATGATGCATTTTTAACACTTTTCAGGTATGTTTGAACTGCTTGTTGTATTACATTGTCCAATTAAAGAGAAGAATTATTAAAGGTCATTTCTGAAGGATCATGGGCTATATTAAACTCACTAAAGTAGGGATTTATTTTTATTACTTTCTCGAGAGCTCATAAATCAATATGAAGAGGATTGGAAGATGCTAGACAAACTAAGAAATAAAAGTCAATAAAACTAAATAAAACACTCAAGAAGATTATTGTACTAAAAGCAATTAATAATAATTTAAACTACCTCTAAGAAATTATGGACTACAGTGTTACAAAAGTTAATCCAAACAATGTATCATCTAATTCATCTGTTCAACTCAAAATGGGTTCACTGATAATGATAAAGACACTGCCGATCAATTCAACTCATTTTTTCACCTCAATTGGTAACACCTGGGCAAGCAAAATTTAAACATGATGATAGTGATGTTGCCAATGACTGTAGTACTAATAATCTTGGATAATATTGTCTGATTTAGCAGATAATAATTTTAAATTTGATGTACTAACAACCAGACTTTATATTTGACCAGCTATAAATTCGCTAATAATAAGAGCAGTGGTATTGATAACTCAGTATTCAGATTGTTAAAGTTAGTTGCTCCAGTCATTTGTCACCCCCCTTGCATATATTTGTACCTTTCCTTGTTCACTTCACAACTTCAATCACAATGGAAAGTGGCCAAGGGTTACACTATATACCATGATGGTGATAAAAGTGCTGTGAGCAACTACAGGAACCTATATGATTTACCTATTCGTTCTACGATATTAGAAAGTGCAGTCATGCTCAACATTAATTATCTAACCAGAAATAACATCCATGTCAGTCAGGTTTAGGAGTAAACATAGTGCAAACACTACATTACTTGATTAACTGATCACATCTTAAACAATAAAATGATGGTAAGTAACAGGGCATTTTTTATAGATCTTAAAAAGGCAATCGATACTGTTAGTCATGAAATCCTTCTTCAAAAACTTAATTCGTATGCTAGTGGCAATCAACTTCAATTGGTTGAATCATATCTGAAAAATAGGTGTGAGCTGGTAAAATAAACTCTCACTTTCTGATTTAGGACATAAATATTGGTATCCCAAGGTTCTATCTTAGGCCCCCTGTTGTTTATAATTTTTAAACTCATTGCCTGCTTCAGTTGTAAATGTAAATGTGTCAAGTATGCTGATGACACAACTGTGACAAGCTCATGACCAACTAACTTTAGAAACTGAACTTAAAAGAAATTTAGACATGTTGCAAATGGGTTTTAAGTCTAATCATCTAACTTTAAATTTAAAGAAAACCAAAGCTTTGATGTTTGGAACACGGCAAAGCACTAACACTAATTTAAAAAAAAGAATTCACTTAAATATGATACTACTAATATTGGAGTGTTGAAAAATTTAAAGATTTAGGCATGTATTTGATTCCAATCTGTCATGGAGTGAGCATGCTAATTATACGTCGTCTAATATTTCAAACGTATTTGTGTTATTCGTAGAGTTAAATATTTTATTCCTTTTAATCCAGTTAAGTGATTAGCAAAAGCCATGGTTTTTCCACATTTTTGATATTGTAGTCCTGTATGGTCAAATTTAACCGCTCATCACCATAATAATTTCAAAAACACAAAAACACAAACAGACAAAAAATAAAAAAAATAAAAAAAATAAAAAAAATAAAAAAAATGATGGCAGACCTCAATTGGGAAACGTGATTGTAGATGGAATCAACATCTTTTATTTTACTTTTAAATGTCTAAGGTATGTGTCATGATTTATTTCATCTTGCTTTACTTTTACTCACTCAAGCCATGAAAGCGTTACTAGAAGTCACAGCAGTAATACCTTAATGGTGCCATCATGGAAATTATGCTGGAAAGCGCACTTTCATTATAGAGAGCTTGTCAGTGGAACAAACTCTTGCTGATATAGATGCCATTTCTCTGACAGAGCATGAATGAGTTTAGGAAGAAAATTTAATTTTGGTGTAGCATTACACTGCGCAATTTCTTTGCATTTGTTTTCTTCAATATATTTTAATTTGTTCATTTCTTTTTAGCTTTTAGATTATTTTATGTATTCATTTATTGTTATATTTCATTTGATTTTTGAAAAATCTGGACCTCTTGGGAGACAGTACCGCTGTATTGAAGAGTTTTCCAGAATTAAAGAAAAGAATAATAATAAATAAATAAAAATACATTTCAAATGAAGTTGGAATAAATAAATCACCATTCTATGATTTTGTCAATTGGGCAACCTTTGACTCTTTTGCCATTGGGACCATTTCTGGGTTTTTGGGTCAAAATAACCCCAGATTGCAACATTCAACTCGGCTTGAACTACAGCAATATAGTGGGGAAATTAAAAACTATACATTAATCTGAAGTTGGAATCACCATGCTACTGATTTTATATCTTTTTTGGGTCATTTTGACCCCTTTTGGTCCTTTTTTGGGGTCAAATTAACCCCAGATTCCAACATTCAAATTTTTAATTCAAAAATTTCAGCTATATAGTGGGGGATTTTATTAGTAATACATTTTCAATATGAAGTCGGAATCAATAAACACCATTCTATGATTTTTACCTAATTTGGGTAAAATTGTGACCGTTTTTGGCCCATAAAAAAAATAATTGCACCCACTTCTGATTTCTAATCCACCCAGGTTGATGATCCACACATCTGTCCCTAAACCCTGGTACCATGGCATTTTCGACACCTACCCTAACTCGAAAACTGGAGCCTTTTCAAAGGGCTGAGTACTAACCTATTTCTTCATTAAATTCATGGATACTTGACAGAAACATAAGTTATTAATTTAGATAATGTTTTTTGTAGAAAAATACTTTACGGAATTTGCCCATGGACGGAACGGAAATTTATATTAATTTTTGATTTTTTTCTTTTTTTGTAAAAAAGCAAACAATGCAAAATATGAACTATTGGTTGAAAACAGTTAAAATATGAAAAACAGAAGTAATAATACAGAAAAAATACCGGTTTATAGTATGGGGCGGTGTTTTGATGGCTTGAGATTATTTGTTGGCTTGTTTGCTACAATTGGAATTGTGGGTCTTTAAAATTAGATAATGGTCCCAGGATCCAAATCAAATTGTTACCATGTTTTATCCCTTCCGTTTGGCGGCCATCTTGTTTTTCAAACAGGCTTGCCATTTTCCAAACATATTTTGCTCTATATCTGGATTTCTGAGCAAACAACAGAAGAGAAGATTCAAATTGGTGGCAATACCAATGTTTGTGATGTCAAGGAACACAAAAAAATATCACATCCAGAAAGTCGCGGATAGTTTACTTCCGGAGGTCATCTTGAATTTCAAAATGGCTGCATTTTAAACATATTTTGCTCTATCTGCACTTCTGATCAACATAGGAGGCTCAGGCTGGTGGGCAAAACCATGTTTGCGATGTCAGTGAATGCAAATACTACATCCAAAAAATTACAGACTTTTCCTCTAGGTGCGCCATCTTGGGAATTTCAAAAAAAAAAAGTGCTGCCAGTTTTAATATACTCATCTAATACCTGGATTCTAAGTTACAGTACATGGGAAAGCTCACAATTGGATGACAAACCCCATGGTTTGTGATGTCAAGGAACACATATTTACATCCAGAAAGTTGTCAATGGTTTCCTTTGGCGGCCATCTTGAATTTCAAGATGGCCTGCCATTTTAACGTATACTTCGCTCAATCTCATCTGGACTTCGTTATGGGCAACCTATGAGGCTCCATTGGTGGCAATACTCATGTTTGTGATGTTGTTAAGGCAAATATAGATTGCATCAGAGAGTTCCACAGATTTGCTTCCGTTCTGACAGCCATCTTTAATTTAAAATGGCCATGTTTTTTTAACATATATTCGCCCGATATATCGACCTATGAGCAACATACTTAAATGCTCCTTCCTAATCGGATATACATCCTAATGCACCAGAACCACATCATGGAATCCTAGGAGAGCTAGCTATGGCTGTTTTACTAAGTTTATATATAGGTTTTAATGTTATTGCTGTCATATGTTCCAGTGCAATTTCAAGTATTGAAACCATATCCAATAGCTAGCGGTCCTATCCCCCGCCAGCATCCGAGAGCTTTCACATGTGCGCAAATGTAACGTCCGTCATAATTGGGGATGGCAGATGATCCTGCTGCATGTCTCGAGCAATCACATTGTTTGGGATGGTAACATCCAACATGTGATGGCGAGACTACTTGTCAATCGCATTGAAAAACAGTGGACCAGCAAATCGTTGCTTGGCGTTGGCAACAGAAGATGAGATTGAGGGATATCTCCACATATCTGTGCTTTAGCCATGTGCTCACGCCAGGAAATGTTTATCTGTAGATCTTATTAATGATCCAGGTCTCAGATCATATAACAGATACTCTCTTCAATCTTTAAAGAACTTCAGACTTTGGGTTGAATTGGAGATACCAGATAGATTGCCCTAAAGTGTGTAGTTTATTGCAGGCATTCCAAGCTGTCCTTTGCGTGACACCAAGTCTTTTCTGCTTTCGGCAACATAGGCCCCAGGTACTTGAAGTCCCTGACCTCTTTGATTTGGGTCAGTCTGTAGGCAGTTAGCTTGATGATTATCTTCTCATTGATGGTCATAAATCGTGTCTTGGCATTTGATGTAGGCCGACTTTGTATGCGCAGTCTCACGTCGTTCGCCCACATTCCACATCCTGTCTATTTACAAAACAAGTTTTCCGAGAAAATCGCAATTCAAAATCTACGCGACATTCCATGTCTATCAGTTAAAACTAAGCCTACAGGAAACATCTAGAACTTAACTATTTTTGAGAAGAAAACATTTTAAAGTAAATAATAAACATAAATGCATATATTAATACAATTATATTATCTTATGGACTACTAAGTTATGTCTGTATGTGAAATCACACATAATGTATGTGGTATAATACGACGCATTCTTACGCCGTATTTTTCATGATGGAAGTACATAGATCACTATGTGAAAAGCTTGTTTACGCATTCCACGATGGAAATAAGTCAAAGATCTGGTATGTGAAAATCCGTTTATTTTGGGATCGGACAAAATAGGAACGCTATATCAAAAAACGTGTAAATGCATGGCAATTTTAAATACGACAGTATGTGAAATCCGGATTTAATGATTTTGAGGAAACAACAAAAATGTATAATTATACCAGATTAATACGATCCTCACATTTGAAACTTTGTGGCTGGCAAGATCGATAACTAAATAATTAGGCAAAATTTCGCAAAAACCTCAAAAACGTGAAATACGACAGGTATTGATGCAGGCGACGAAGTGATGTTTAGTAGATTGTGCATCCACATATCAGATGCCTGTTAGAGCTAGATCATCTGTCAAGGTCTGTGAGATGCTGCCTTTGGGTGACGTCTAGAACGATTGGGTTTGATGGTGATTCCCTTGTCGTTCAAGATGCAGACTGGCTGAGGACTTTTGTAATCAACCACGATTACAAAGAGATAGGGAGCAGAGTATCTCCTTGATGATTCCAGTAGTCCAGTCCTTGTGGGCCCACCCATGGTCCGCACAAAGATGAGGGGTGTCGGATGGTTATCATACATGATTGCAATGCTTTGACAGTCTCGTCGGGAACCATAGGTGGTAAGAATATTGCCACAATTACATCTCTGTTAACACTGTCAAAGCCTTGGAAAAGTCTACAAATGCAATTGAACCTTTTCTCTTGGAAACTCTTAACTCTTCCATGATCCTTCTGAGGGCAAGTATCTGCGGGGGTAAGTGTTGATCTGCCTCTACGAAACCATTCTGGTTTCGTATGAGAATGGGATCTATGCGAGAAACGGATTCTTTGAGCAGCATTGAAATGTAGATCTTAGAGGCCGTGTGTGACAGTGTGATTCCTCTGTAGTTTGGGGTTGTTAGAGGTCACCTTTCTTTGGTGAGGAAGTGATGAACGATGTTAATTAATAGGCAGCTAGTAGTTTGTTTCTCTGTATATGTCGTTCAAAATTAAACATGTGATCATGAAAAGGGATTTCCAGTATTACTGAAGGAATGTTGACGGGACAGGGTCTTGGTGGTTCAGTTTCTTCGGGCAGATCAGAAGCTCCTCTATAGTGGAAAGGTCCAGTATTGAGAGGAAAGGCATCTGCTATCTGCTGATTTGATAGAAGAAAAGTTCATCAAGGTTAGTGTTTTTCTGAACTGGTTTGCCAATTAGAGAACTAAAGTGCTGAACCCAGGTGTCGAGACACTCTCTGTTGTTTCACCTTTGATTTTATAGGTGGGAACTTTCTTATCAGTCAGCTCCCCGATCATGCCTCCTAGGCTAGAAGAATGATTGTGTTTGGAGTGTAGGGTCTCAAGTGCTCGCCTTTGACCTTAAATACTCCTCAAGCACCACGGTGGGTGTAAGCATCATCAAGTGCCGTGGCAGTCTAAAGTTTCTGTGTTGAGATTCTGGTGGATTTAGTACGGTGCTTCTTGGCTGAGACTTAAGTTTTTCTATTGCTTAAGATTTGTCATTGAGGCAAAGGCAGTAGTCTTCTCTGTTTCTAGTAGCATCTCCAGTGCAATTTCTTTGTTGGCTTATATATGTGCTGGGGTTTTCTAATCATCAAGATCATCATCAACAAGAGTGTTGAACTGTTATGTATGTGCAGTATACAATGTACTGCTCGCTAAGCTTTGTATCTCCCACTCCCTTTTCTCCAGTCAATGTTTATGGGATCTCTGGGAGGGGCTGGGGTTTACTCTGACGGCCACTTATCCTGCTCCTGCAGAGGACAATTCTATGATTAGACTTATCAGCTTCAAAGTGTTGTAGGCTATTGAGTTATTAATGCTGTTAAAAACTATGCCCTAGCATAGTCCAGCTGGACAAGGTCTCCATTTGGGCGATGGTTAGGCCTGTGCTCACAGTCTACTTGTTGATTGTTGGATTTGTTGCCAAGTGGCAACAAGGGACAATGCACAATGCAACAATCACACCCCACCTGCTGGATCCGCCTTGCACACGAACAAGCTCGTCCCCTGGCCCAAGTCTAGCACCACAATCTCCAGGGCTGCACAGAAGATTATGGGCTGAAACTGCACCGGTGGCAGTGGAAAGTCCATGGCAAAAGTGAGAGATGAGAGTTTCATCTGGATATAGCAGAATGACTGTTTCAGGATTACCCCATCAGTGTAAGCTTCAGGATGCGCTCCTTACCAGTGACAAGGCTGCACATGGACTGAGCGCCTTTGGTGAGAAAAGCAAACCCCACACCTCCTGTAGCGGCATTTCTTATTCTTCCAGGCGGAGGCGTTGTAATAAGTGCATAGCATGGATATTCACCTGTAGTAGGGCTCAGCTGGGCACAATGCGTGATCTTGCATGCAGGTGACATCAATATATTCAGTTGTGCTTCAGATACAGTTCTTCGTTTTGAATGTTGTTGCTAGTGTCTGGACGTTGTATGTGCTGAAGATGAAAGCAAACTGTCAAAATCCCAGCTTTAACCCTGGTGTGCTACATTGTAAACCAATCCAGTGTCAATTAGCTAAATAGTAGCTGGGAATCGCCAGCGGTCTCCAGCACCCTTTTGCGTTGGGATGGTTCCTTAGACGTTGTCTTTCACGGTGAAACTCTGTCACAACATCAATATCAATACATCACAAACATGGGCATTGCCACCAAATGGAGCTTTTGATATGCTCAGAAGTCCAGACATTGGCGAAGTATATATAAAAATTGGGGGGACCATTGAAAATTCAAGATGGCTACCTGAAGGAAAAACAATTAGCACTATCTGAATGTTTAATATTGTGGCGCTTGGCATCACAAACAGGTATTGCCCCAAATGGAGCCTTTTATGTTGATCAGAAATTACAGATATTGGGCGAGTATATATTAAAAATGCGGCCATTTTAAAATTCACGATTGGCCACCGGAGGAAAAGGAAACAATCTGTGCCTTTTCGGATGTTGTAATATTTGTGTTTATGGACATCACAAACGGGGGTATTGGCGCCACTTGAGCCTTCTATTTGCTCAGAAGTACCGATGAGCAAAAATATCTTGAAAATGGCGGCCATTTGAAAATTTCAAGATGTCCTGCATGAAGGAAACAATCTGCGACTTTCTGAATGTGATATTTGTGTTCCTGACCTTCAAACAACATGGTATGCCCCAATTTGAACCTCTATGTTGCTCAGAAGTCCAATATGAGGCAAAAATATGTTTGACAAATGGGCAGCCATTTTGAAATCCAGATGGCCCGCCAAACGGAAGAGAAAAAAAATGGTGGTTAGACCATTTGATTGGCTCTGGGACATATCTAAATTTTAGACCAAAAATTCCAAGTGTAGCCAAAAAGCCAACAAATGACACACTGTCGGATTACAATCTCGGCATGAGTAGTCTCCGAAGGTTAAACGATGTTGGCCATCCGATATCAGATGAAACCAGTTTCAGAAAACTCCATAGATATCAAAATGATTATGTAAGGAGGACAAGTAATAACAAGAGTCATCGGATTTATTATTAAGGGCTTTGAGTATTTTAGTTGAATAATGAAAGATCACAGTTGTTGATATATGTATCGATATTCTCATGGTTGTAATATTGACAAGGATAACTTTGAGCTGGAAAGTCTGCATCATCAGGGGGGGTATCCGTGGGTGTAATGAGCTATCGAATTGAATAACGGTTTAAAAGTATCAAAGGAGAATGGTATAAAATTATCACAGGGCATTGTATGGTCGGACATCAAACATTAATACGAAAACAAACACAAAAAAAAAACGATGCAAAATAGAAAACAAATAATTTTGGACACCTCCCCAAAAAAATTGAGGTGGGAGACGAACCAAAATGCACCTGTACTAGCACCGGTCGTACACCCAGGTGGTATTTAGAGGGGGAACTGTCGTGACCCACGCCGATCACCCAACACGCGTAATAAATCTTTACACCACAGGATGCCAAATTAAATCGTCGTGTACCTCACATTTTTCAATGGTGAATGAATTGCATGAGGACGAGGATAGAACGAGAATGGGGTATATTCCGTATTGACATACGTGTACACGATTTGGAGCCTCGACAACTCTATTACAATCTGAACTGATGGCCTAAGTTCACTGAGCCCAGTAATGGAAAATTGTCCTCATCAACAAACAACAACGTTCTCTTAGAAGCCGCCGTGGTCTGTGATTAAGCCCAAATGCAAAACGCGAGCCTACGTTGAGGATCACCTGGATTCCAAATTTGGCGTTCACATTTCTTGTGGATGCCAATTGATGCATCACTAAAGAGGCGCTGAAATCACGATAGATGGGACATTTGCGACACGTTTCTCCTTATGCTTGCGCATGTGGGTTGTTGCGAAGCTTCTGTCTTACAACTTAAGCCAGTATCAGTTGATTTCACTCAAATAAATGTCCAAATATTGATTTGCAGGCAGGAATTGCTCAAAAGCGAAGAAAAAGTTTTGTAAAAGGTACATAAGTGAAATTTGCAACTATGCAAAAGTCATTACAGAAAAGAAGAGAAAACCGCCAATTTCAGTCAGACGTAGCACTTATAAGATATGTATGGTATGTTAAGATAGCTAGACTTGTTACAGACATTCAAAAACCTGTTTTTTGATATTTTTTTTCGATTTTTCTGATTTAGAAAATCATGATAGCTCGCCTTTAATGTTCGCAGGTGTTCTAACGCTCCTAGGTCGTCCGCTTCGTCCTTTGTGTTGATATCGTGCAACTGTCACTCTGCTCAAAAACAGTATCTCATGTTACAGATAGAAGGCTGGTTGGTACTCTCATTCCAGGGACCTGTTTGGCCATTGCTGTACACAGCTACATAGCTACCAGTTTGGTAGTGAAACCTAACGCGGAAGGCTCTCGTTGTTGTGGCGTAAAATGAGGTGCCATTACTATGCGAATGTTTTAAAGTTCTCGTAAAAGAAAGCTATCTGGCTTTAAGTACAGCTGTCAAGCTTTTACAGTATTGAGGTTTAGATTTGAAAAGCCCACCCCTGAAAGAAGACAGAAGACAGAAAACTGGTATTAGCACAAATGCCTGAGTATGATTCAGATGTTGGAAGACGATTGCCAAAACAATTGAAGTGTACTTTCTCATTACTTCATGAAATACCCAGGACACGGTCGTTTGCCTGACTCATTGTCGTTGGACCATGATTCTTGAAAACCCCTCATACCAAATGAAATAGGCCAGATTTGCGGGCTAAGGGTTTTTAAGTCAGCTCTGGAATGCACTGATGAATATTTTCTTGCCTTTTCATTCTGTGCGAGCAAATAATAATCCATAATCAGAAACAGTGGAATTCCTAATTGAGTTTGTTTGCCAACTGTATGATCCGGGTACGACCATCACCAATGTTTGGCGGATGTATGCTGAAATGGTTCCAACAGGAACAATATCCTTCCTCTTCCTCCTCTCTCCTCCTAGTGTCACCCACTGATGGTGTGTAGACCTCCTCCAGCGTTTTTCCATCTTATTCATGATCTTCTTCTCTTGCCCACAACCTAAAACTAGGGATTTTTAAAAGCAATTCTTGTAGGATTTAGGTATAGTCGAATTCTGCGTGATAGGTGTCGCCCTAGAGTTTTGGACCTATCCAATAAGTCGGAGAGGAGCTCTACCGGGAAAATGACTCTTAAGAATTCAAATGCACGTACATGCCACACCGGATTATCGTTGGAGGACACTCCGGTCATTAAACTCACTCACCTGCCACTCAAACAATTTCATTCATGTATGGAAACGCCTAATAGTGGATTTCAGGCGTTACATGATCTCAAAAATATACCAGGGAAGCCCTGCGCTCATTGATTGCACCTCGCAAGAATGGTAGGGGGTCACATATCAGATGTAATCAATATAGTGAGAAACTAATTTAAATTTTTAATAATTGCGAGTTGGCATTATTTAATTTTTTTTTCAATATATTAGATTCTGAAGTCAAATTTAATAAATTATAAACATGCTAATATAATATAACTGTTAAGCAATAGAATTGATTAACATTGATTGGTCACTACAACTAACATTTATTGGTTATCTAAATCAAAGGATTAACTTTGAACCCCTGAAATTTAGAGTGCTGTTGGCTTTATGTACCCTGTTAATGTCATCTTCTAGTGCGCGGATGTCTTCATTTTCCGCCTTTTCCATTTTCATGCTGTTCACTATGTAAGTCTTTATGTCATCTGTTGTCCAGTGCTTATGGATAATCATAGGAGCTAGTAACCAATATCAATCCTTGCCAAGTTCAGTAGGCTCCCAATGCACAATGTATTTATAAAATACAGAGACCCTGGTTTTGGGGTATGATATATGATACCCAAATCATACAAGCTCAGTTCATGTCAATGTATGTACAAGTACAACCCACTGAACTGTGTCCTTGGTGGATGAGCATATTGTAACTCATAGTGATGCCATGTCGATTTCTATTTTGATTCTTTTTTCACCTAGGTTCTTTGCCTAATTTCTGTGCGGCGAACTGTCTCTTAAAGGTGCAACGAGAGATTTCAAGTCATCCATATTTCCTGTGATATGTAGTGATTTCATACAGATTAGACACTCAATAGATTCCTTTTCCTTTAACGCAAGATGAAGCATCTTCCTTCCCATTGCTCTTTGGACTGTAATCAATTTGGGTTCCACTTCCTTAGTTGTTGACCATGTCTCAGCTCTATAAATCATGTTTGTAAGCACACACTGATCATACACTCTCTTCCTAAGCTTCCTTAGGGATGCTCTTACCAGTCAACAGGTTTTCATATTGGGAAAAAGTGTTGTGAAAAAAAACCAGCATGTTTTGACAGCTTCCTGACACACATTATAATCTAAATGACCTCCAAGGTGATTTCTGTTAAGGACTGTACTGATTGACAAGGACCATGTGTGTGTGTTTGAAATTTGATCCTGCTTGGACAGCCGGATGACCTTCCACCACTTACTTAACCATTACAGTAGTAGTTCTTTCTGGCCTTGTAGGTGGGTGATTCTCATTCAGTTAATTTTTTCGTTGATGGAAATTTGACAGGTCATTTAGTTGACACTAGCAAGTGTTTGTCCCTTGATAGTCTAGAGCTACTCCACATGCAATAAATCTTGGTTAATGGTCTTAATTGGTCACCTCCCAAATACTGATTTTCAGCGGTAAGAGCCGACAGAGTTTCACAAGCCTTTTTCCCGTTATGTTGTGCATTTCAAAGCATCTTTGCCCTGCATTGATTTGGGTGAGGACCTCTTCAGCTGTGTTGGTGTCCATTTTCAGTGGTTGTTTCACATATATCTATAGCTTCCAACTTTCTCAATTGAATGATTCTTTTCTGCAATTGTGTCCTTTGTCTCAGAGTTGGCCATTAACCTTGTTTATCTTTATGCATCTGTAATCCAACCTATTTACTTTCTCTTTTCAAGCTATTCAGTTGAACTTCCAGGTCCTTTACAGATGTAGTTGCCAAATCAAAGCAACATCATCTACAACATCTGTCCATCAATGTTAATTCCCTTTTCTTGTAGGTTGGACTTCTTCTTCAACCATCTTCTCTCTTTCTGAGAGCTTCCTTTTTCCCTTCTTTGATGCGTGAGTAATTGAAGGCAATAAATCGGCGAAATACTCCTTTAATTGTGGAAGTTTTAACTCAGATCGGTCATGTTTTAAGCACACATTCCAAGAACGCACTGGATTCGCTAGAATTGGGCAAATACTTTTAAATAGATATACTCACGAAACACATTCTCCCATTCAGCCTTGTTAGTGACATTGGGTTGCATGAAGCCAAAGTGAACTTCAAATTCGGAGTCGTTTGCATCAAAAGACCTCAGTTTTACAAGGCAGATGTCGGCGCCAGGAGTATCATCTCTAAATTCCAATTTCATACAACGACCGATGAGTTTTTTCTGTGAATAATGGGCAACTAGGTTCCAACTTCCATTGTACAACTTATTGATGTCAAAATCATTACTGGTTTTAATCGGGGGACAGGACCCATATCCCATTGAACCATAAGGATATGGGTTAAAATGAGAAGGAAATGTTTGTGCCGAGGAGAACGTAGTCCATCCATGAACGACAAGGAGCGCTGTTGTCAAGAACATTAAGTTTGAGCTCATTTTAAGTTGCTGTAAGACTAACACTATACATCAAGATAAATACGAATGTTTTATAAGGTTTGGGATTTCAACGAGACTACAATCAAAACATCATGCAATAAATTCGAAATGCAAATACTTATTGTAGTCCAACGTGAACTGGAATTACAGGGTGTCCCAAACAAGGGTGTATTTGCGGATGTTTACAGTGCAACTGGTCCGCATAAATCCACTAAATTCTCAAACAGCGACCATTCTTGCAACCAGATGGTAGTTGTGGGCAACCAGTAGAAGTATTGAACCGTAAAGAGTAGGAATCCAGATGGCAATATAGGAACTGCAGTTCACATATTCACGCTCACACATTCACAACGCACGACATACTCGCGCCACACACACCCACACACCTACAACTACGCTCGCACATACGTGCAAACAAGTGCATCAGTTTCGCCTTATCTGGAGATAAAGGAGCATTATCTTTAAATAATCCCATATTACCCTGGAGATAATGGGGTTTTAATCAAAATTTTTGGTGCAGAATGTTTGAGTGGCTTAGTTTATGTAAATGGTGCGTAAATTCCAAAAAAAGCAGTCTTATTGGCCGTACTCAAGACATTTGTGTGATATTGGCCATTTTTTGACTAAAAATCATATAAAATTCATATTTTTAACTTTTGGGTGTTTGACTAGTGTAATTTATAAAAAGGGTCACTGATCAGATAAAGGAGCAGTCTTATGGCTGGTTTGTGAGATTTTTTAGGTGATTTTCACCTTTTTTGGCTCAAAAAAAGCTTATTTTGAATCAAAAATCATATGTTTACTTTGGGTGCTCTGGCAAACGACTCTAATGTAAAATGGGTACTGATTTAAAAAATATCTTAATTTGACTGTCTGAACAATTTTGTATGTTTGGTCATTTGTATTACCATGAACACATTTGTGTAAAATATGAACCATTTTTGAAACAAGTCTTAAAAGTAAGTTAGCAATAAACCGGTTTTCTATTTCTTCCATGTTAAGGGGCACGTGAAACAGGGTCGCCACTAACCCTCGTACACTCTAGTTTTGATCTTCTGGGTCTCTTGCCTGCACTTGCCATTAAAAGTAGTTGGTGGACACCTTGTTGGGTGTAACATTTTGGCTGCTGTGGAGTTTCTGTTGGATTCCTGGAGTATAAACTTCCTCAACCTTTAGCATTGTTTAAGCTGAAGAAAGGATCGGCTTCAAACAGGTATATACTCTTGATATTCTTATCACACCCTTAGGCCTGTATAGTCCGTCATACAGCCTCTGGTATGAATCTCCGCACAGTCTTGTTTTCACTATTTGGGCAAAATTGGCATAGTAATGGGGTTTTGGGGAGAATCCTCTTCACGTATTCAGATCCAGTTATCGTGAATCCTGCCAGTCTCTTTCTTATCGCAAAGGATGCTTTAAAAGGCCTTGCTCTGTATGCCTATGCGCTGTATGGGAAGATCCCCAAAACCCATGTTAAGAAGCTTGATTCGATGTAAATGTCTCCTGCCGGCTTTTTGACACGGATGTCTTTCGCTCACACCAATGTAGAACGTATACAACCTAGCAGGAGTGCTCCACCAGACCTCCGTATCTGGCTTGCAATGAAGCGTAGCTGCTGCCAGTATCTATGGGGAAGCACCCATTGTCCGGACAAGAAGACCCTGCTGCAACCGCTTAAATCCAAGAGAGAAGGTTTCTTAAGCAAGTCCAGAACCTCTTGAAACTCTAAGGAGTTTATGAAGTCGCCTTGTGGGAAAAAAGACTTGCTACCAACAAGTAACATCTATTGGTATTGAACCTGGTAAGCACTCCTCACCTGAAGCTACTCTTCAATGGGCTGATGGCGAACTCTCAACAAGATTGATAACCAGAATCGGCCAATCTAAGTTTTCTTGCGAAGTGGGGCTAGAAACCTGGAAGCAGATCAGAACACTACCTGTGGCTGTGGGACAGCACCACACGACAATGGCAAATCTCTCGGTCTGCCCACTGTGGATGGAGCAACATGCACAAAGACAAGGACCTTGGGAATCAGAAGGGCAGCCAGACTTTTGTAACCCATCTCTGGCTGGATCATCTTTGAGAACCACTGTGTTTGGACACATTAAGAAGAAGACGAAATATGGTGATGACAACTGACAAGTGATATTGGTCTATAGTCATATTTTCACCACAAACAATATTTTTGGCCAATACCAAGGCATAGTTTACACAAATGTTTTCATGGTAACAAAAATGACCCAACATGTCAATCTGTTGTTCTGTACAGTCAATTAAGATTAATTTTTTTTTAATCAGTAACCCGTTTTACATTAGATACGTTTGCCAGAGCACCAAAAGTAAAATATTATTTTTGATCAAAATAAGCTATTTGTGGCAAAGGATGAAATCCCTAATCTCACAAACAGCCATAAAACTGCTTTTATTTGATCAGTGAACCCTTTTTACATAAATTACGCTAGTCAAAAACCCCAAAGTAAACATTATGAATTTTATAGTGATTTTTATCAAAATGGCCATATCACAAAAATGTCTTGAGTACGGTCAATAAAACTGCCTTTTTTGGAATCTACGCCCCATTTGACATAAAATAAGCCCACTCAACCTTCGTCACCAAAAATTTTGGTAAAAACCCACCTTACTCCTAGGGTATATGTAACGCTTTCGTTAATTGGGGATTACATTCACAACAAAAGGTAAATATTATAGTCTGATTTTTTATTCCTGTCAGTACACGCATATTTTCCGATGGTTACAAATTAATGATGAAGTGAGATCAAAAACTAAAAGCCGTATTAACGCTGAAATGTTCACACATAGTAAATCGCTTTACCCATTGGTCCATAGACTTTTTTGTTCGAATTTCTAAAGAAGGCTTCATACCAGATTCAAGTGAATGATTGTCGTAACACTCTGAGGCACGCTATTGTTCCTTGTCTTTTGGTGTCAATCAAAGAACGGATAAAAGTGTTCATGAACATCGAGGCTGGGTGAAGAGGAAGGAATTAGGCCCACGTAGATTTATGTTTGTTATGACTGACCAAAAACTCTAAAGTACTTAGATAAATATTGGACCAACTGGATAAATTGCCCCTGGAACAATAATATTCCTTAGTGACGTAAAAAAACTTTGTAGTAAATAATTACTTATCCAGATAATTTTTTCCTTATTTGGAATGCTTTAGAGTTTGTCAACAAGTTTGGTGTTCTGGACTTTATTCCGTGCAATGTGCCTTGCAATATTTGCTTCGTGAGAAAAAGGGCATTTTTTAATTATGGCTTTAATCTGATCCGGTACCTTCATATCGAATTTCTATTGCATTGACTGGTTAAAGCATAGAACCTCTCAGAAACGAATGGTATGGTCGACACGGACCCCCAAAAACTTTTTAATGAACTGACAGGAATGAACATCCGACTCATATTTGTAAAGTGCTCGTTGTCCTCTCAAATATCATTTATTGCCAGCATAATAGATATGCCGGAGGATGTGATAAAGACCTCATTCAACATTCCTTTAAATTTGTATGGAGTAGTATGAAACGTTTAAAAGAAAGACTAGTTATGCAGAGTCTTGAGAAAGGAACCCTGAAAATGGTTCATCTAACCATCGTTTCTCATTCGCTAAAGGTGTCATGGATAAAACGTCTCACAAATAATTAGAAGGCAAACTATGACAAAATATTCCATTATTTGAATTTCATTTAACAAGTTCATTTTTCCATATTACAATGTATCGCGCTATATGACCGTCCTTATGAAGTGTGTCTACACACTAAAAACAACGTGGTAATTTTCCGTGGAAAGGAGTCAACTATGCACACTACACTGGTGCCGAAGGGTAAGGTGTGGTAAACGAGATACAGCCTTAAAAAGCCCACGAATGCAATAGAATTGATGTGGTTTTGTCAAGTCTACAAGATGGACGAGAAAGCATTCAAATATTTAAGCTTGTATTGTTTTTTTTTTTTGTGGCCCTGTTATTGGATTGAATGCCCCCGTAAAGATTGAAGTAGGTTTATCGCTCATTCGGGACCTTTAAATACTGCTCAGAGATTTTCCCATGAGTGCGCACTGAATTTTTAAACAAAGCGTGTTTTTTACATATACTAATGCCTTGTCCATACACTAATCAACTGTGTGAATAACTAGCTCAAATCGAAGTCATTCCTGTAAAAAATCTCAACTTTTGTTATAAAATTTCCGGATCCGTAAATTTGGTTATACACGGTATCCTAATGGCACTGTACCCACTACTGTGCATAATGCTTCTGCTTGAAACGAAAAATCCGATTCATCTCCCTAACTTTGGAATTAACGCATTTTAGGTGACTATCTTTAGTTTCTGGTGGGCTAGTTTTAATAACCATCAACAAATTATATTTCGAAATCTCTGAGTCAGCCTTTAATGAATGTTTTAAACCAATATGATGTTCCATTTGGCTATTCTCAAGAGCAATATTAAAAACAACAATGTAATATAATAATAATTATCCTTATGTTACAAGGGTTTAAACAAATGATGTTTATGGAGAAAAGAAAAAAAGATACTTCTTCTTGATATCAATATATATTTAACAACTTTGTTTGCATGGAAGTAATATTTTATCGCTAATAGCAATATTTGATGCAAAATACCGTGTAGATTGATGAATAACATGTTCTGAATTGCGAATTCTTATATTGATTTTGTTTCTAGGAATTGTGTCTTACGTATCTGGCATATCTATTATGAAACCATTTCAATAGTAATGCATTGATCTATAGAGGGCAAACATTCCATTTGAAAATGTTTTTGCTGAATAACGACTACTTATACACATTCATATCATTAACATTTTAATCTATTTCAATGTACCGTAAAATCGCGTCTACAAACACCCAGGCTTGTATACGACCGATGACGAAAACACGTACAAGAGAGAAATATTTGACTAGCGCCCTCTTACTATATTCTGCAGATGAACAACTATTTCGCTGGTAATGTGACGCCAAATCGCTTGTTACTTACTATCATGGAAGAAAGAGATAAGAAGGAACCACAATGACTTCCACCATCCGGATTTTAATCTGTTTATTCATTCACGAGCACAAAATGAAGACAATCGACCGCGAACCCTTTGATCATAATCACTCTGCCGCAATTGATGATAGGCGAGCAATCATTACTGAAGAATTTTTTTTAAAACTCTATGTAAGAACACGTAAAAGTGTAAAGTATAAAGCATATTACAAAATGTTACGGTTGTCTCCGGTGTGTATTTGTTGCTGTTTTCGTTAAATACGCAGTGTTTGTACATCGTTATGCGTTCAGCTTTAGCTTTTGTTTGGATCGATTGCTGGGGGCAACAAATCCTATCAGAATATCACACGTGCCATAGGGACTACTTGGGTCCTTTGGGAAATTTTTCCCCGTTTCTTTGCCTAACTTTTCTGCACAAAGAGCTGTCGTTGTTGGGTTCGCCGAGATGTCGTTAGTCTGCAGTGTTACTGACTCATTGCACACTTTGTCGATTTTCTAACCCCATGCAATAATCGCGATTATATGTCAACTCTGTGAGAGACAGAAAGTCAGCCCTTACCCAAGTTCTTCCAATTACAACTTGTCGGTGCGAAGGAAGATGGCAAGGCGAGTAGAAATCTGTGTATTTTACGAATATTTTCATACTAAATTTGACCATTTCCTATTTCTTTTTCAGTGATGGATTTATATCCAGTTAAATAATTTGCTATTTATTTCAAAAGTACGAGTCATTTAACCATTCGTTTGACCAGACAAAGAATCTGTCAAAAACATTAATGCCATTTTTGTGCAAATTGAAGTTCGAGCTTTCATTTCATATCGAAATGGCAGGGGACCAGTTTATTTTCTAATCAGAAAATTGCGTTTGACGTAATTTCAGATACAATTTAATATTGAAACCATAGGAGGCACCCCATGATGAAACCAACACAAGACATTTAAAATTTAAATTCGTACAACCTCCTTTCACTCTTTGAGTGAACATCAAAAGAGACATTTCACTGCCAGACATCATGCACTGGGACTGAAGTCATACTCCTGTCGGCAAGAGAAAGCGATTGAGAATTTAATCAATTATTAGATTTGTCATTTTGAAAGCAACCAGATACAATCAATGTCCTTGCAATTGGTCAATCCCCATAGCTCGTCCCTGGCGACTGGAGTCTGATTCACGCCTTCACTGCCCGCCATTGCCATACGCGACCAACATTAACTGACTGGAATTGAAATGAAAAAGCGTATTCACATGATAATTCCGAACTGAGAGGCAACTTAACCGATTGTATGTGCCATATTCTTTATATACCATGGACACCAAAAAACTACAGCACATGGACACTTCAATCATCATCTATAGTTATTGCACACAAAAGTCAGTATGTCAGCCAACGACCTTGAACACTGCACAGAAAGGGCTAGCTATCCAGTTATTTAAAGCGGCACTGGCACATTTTTAACAAAATATGAAATTTCTTCAATTTGTTCGCAAAAGATAGTCTAGGCCATTTAAAGAATAGAGATATATTTTACACATAAAAATAACATACCCCAAAACAGATAGGGGCATTAATAAAAGGCTAAGACATCCAGGTAATTTCTAGACTAACGTTTGAGTTTGCCGTAACTTTAATTTAAAAATGTGTCTATTACATGAATATCATATATAGAATCATTGATATTAAAACCACAAAGATCACAGACCGGTCAAACAAGGTGCATGCCGTGGAAATCAACTTCGGCGTGTATTTTCTTGTGTTATAGGCCATTCCGCTGAATTAATGTCGTCGGAGTCATTAATTATAAAATCATTCTGTTTACCCATAAGCGTGCTGATTTGAGCTTAATAATTCCAGGTGAAGGCTAATGTATATAAAAGCTTTATAGCCATTGCAAAATATCAATTTTGAAAATCTTGAGGGCACACTATTTTTCAAATGTGCAAGTGTCTCTTTAACATGCTATGAATTTCATGAATGTTCGAATAGTCCCAGGTTACCTATTATGACTTTGGTATTCTCCCGTGGGGAAGAAAGCCTTGTATTTTAAATCATTAAATCACCTGAATAGTCATCTGCAATACCCTGTTATTTATTCGCCCCCACTACCGTTGGTTGATCACTTTTCTGACTATGCATTGTACAGACCAGTGCTGGTTTAAGGGCTTGCTCTGTGTGACACCATAGAATGTATATTTATATACCTCTCTTTGGTTAAAGGCATGCCGTGTCAACATCATCCGTCTGAGGAGCGGATACCTTATGATCATAAGTGAGGGTACGCCGCGAAACTCTGTAGTAACGGTTGCCTTTTCCCCCGAGGTCTAATAATTCCAAAGATAGTCACCTGAAAATACACACACACACACAAACCACCACACACAGTTAACTTGTACATACATTTCTTCTTCTGCGTATGAGACAGCAGCTAAATATATTGCAAACGGTGGAGCCAACTCACTATTGATTGATTTAAGTATATAATCTGTGTCCCCCGGTTGGAAAATGTAGGGCACTCATTGAAGAATGTGATCTGCCAGTCTGTGATGGAGAACCCCATTGGCAGGCTGGCGATTGTCCCGCACCCCATCGGTGCGTATTGCTATTGTAAGCGACCGACTCCTGTGCGAATCCTGTTAAGGTGACTCCATTTTCCTTGTCGTGGGAGATTGCTGCCAGTGGTAGTTCTGTCTTAGTGTAATAGAGAGTTGATCTGGTCGTGGAGTATCTAGTCAGGCGGTATTCCATGTCTGTAAGACTGTTTGAGGGAACTGAGAGTTTAGCACGTGCTGGCAGAAAGTGTCGGCGAGAGCGCAGTCTCTGTCTCTGTCTCACTCTGTGATTCTTGAAAGTGTTATGGCAGCATGTGCATTGTTGTCCAGCAGGGCCTTATTTCACTAGTTATGCGTGTGGTGTTCTCTCTCCGAAGTACGGCAGGTGCAATGCCTGAAAGCACTGCTAGGAATTCAGCTGGATAGGACGGAGGCATCCAGTGATGGTTCTCAAGGTCTCGTTGATACCTTCTGTCTCAGCTTCTGTGTGTGAGAGCTGGGGGGGGGGGGGGGTTGTTGCACCATGGCTGGGGTGGCAGATTCCGCAGTGGTCTGTAGACGCAGAGCGCATAGGCCAGGGCAGTGGTGGAAGGTTCGTTGGCTGGCACACGTGAAGCCAGCCAGGTCGGCACAATAAGGTTATGCCTCGAAGATACCTTGGCGCATTCGGACTCGAGGTGCTGCCGTAAGTATTAAAGCTGCCGGTCAAGCTTCACTCCTCAGTAGGTTGGTGGTACGGATGTATGGCAGAGCCGCTCCATTGAGGGTTGAGTTGAAGCTGGCGATAACGTTTGTGTGATTGTTGACATGAACGTAACCTTGTGTTAATTCTGGTATCATATATCATATCCCAAAACCAGGGGTGTATTTTCTAAATACACTGGTGAATGGAAGGTACTGAACTGTGTTGCCAGGGAAAATGAAGTTTACGAGCTCATAGTGTGAATGCATCGAGAAGCGTGGCCAACAGGCAAGATAGTAAGGTAAACCTATACTTATATCTATGGTGTTGAAAAGTTTTTGCCCAGTATAGTGAATCATTTGAAATGATTTACTCCCGAAGTTAAACATATTTTTCACTCACTGTTACATTTGTAGATTTGCAAATTGAAAAAAATGAGACCGATTAGAAGCTAGCAAGCAAGTCAAAATTACTAAACTACAGAATCAGTCCATTTTACCCCTTTGTTTACATGTTATTTCATTACAATATCTGCAACTTAAATTCACAGTAAGATATATGGTGGCTTTGGCATGGAATTTTGCAATTGGATCCGTTGGTTGATCAATTGTTGACATCGTTGACACACCTGTGCCTTTTAACTTTAACCATTTATTTTTATGACAATAATTTTAAGTGCAAAATAATCATACATTTGCTGGGCTTCCTGCACCAACGTCTATTTTTATATGTGGTAACTGCGGTTGCCCTGCGTTTGCTGGTTCCAGATTTCCCTTCAACACAATATCACCGCCATTATCACCATTAGGCCTGCTATTGTGAACTGCGGTTGCCTTGCGTTGCTGGTTCCGCTTTCCCTTCATAACAACACCACCGCCATTATCACCATTAGGCCTGCTATTGTCAACTGCGGTTGCCTTGCGTTTGTTGTCCAGCTTTCACCCTTCAACACAAAATTCACCACCTTGTTTTGTTATATCACCATTAGGCCTGCATTTGCTCAACTTCGGAGCCTTGCGTTTGCTTGTCCGTAACTTCTCTTTCGAACCATTGCTGTTCAACTCTTTTCTAATTCTGCATTGCCTGCTCCTTTTTACTTTCTTCAGGGGCTGCTGAAGAGGTTTAATAGGGGGGCTTCGCTATGGCTGGAAAGTAGCACTTATGACAGAGTGCAGCGCAGAATCATTCAGACCACCATACTAAGTCACTTCAACTGCCGTCACAAATTTCAAAAGTTTAAAACCCGCATTATAATAAAATACTCCTGGTGTCATATAGAAGAGTTTTCAACGTAAAAAAACAATTGTGTATATCCATGGGCGTTATCTTTATACGTGTCATGTTTTTCTCCAAGAATTCCATGTCCATTTCTAGTTCTTTTGAAATCTTAAATATGCTCGTAAACAAGGTAGCATAGGTTAGTCGTAATATCCGGTAAAATGTTTGTATTACATACGTATAATTCCTCCTCCAAGCACTAACCATGGCAAGACGGACTTCGCATTTACAATTATTCCACTAACGTGTAAGCTAACCACTCCTATAAGGTACGAACAAAGCTCCAAAAGCTGAAAGAATACAGGTAATGTTACTGAACGATAAATCCTAATAGGAAACCAGGGTGCCAAACCCAGATACAAACAGATAACCTCACTATAACGCCGCCCCGAACTTGTGCCTCGTGTTTTGGGTTGTTTTTCTTTTTATCACTTATGTATAAGAGAAATGGACACAGCAAGAACTACAATTTGTATAATATATTTAGAGGAATGACTTGTCCTATCCAATAAGCTAAAGTTATCGGAATCACATTCTTTTAGTCTTTTTTTTTTCCTGTTTCCAAATCTCTTTCAACACAATTCCAAGGATTCCATAAATGGGAGCATTTTCACAACTCCTTTGTATCATCTTTATAGCATATTTCATATTCGATTTTTTTTTGTCATTTTTTCTTCCGGAAATAAAGTCTAAGTTTGGGTCAGGTCCGTTTTTTCACAATATCTTTACATGTCCCTCCTTCCTCTCCTCCTCTTCTTCTTCTTATGTTTTATTTTAATTTCAAAACGTTGACAGATGATTATTACGTAAGATCATAAGAACCAAATTATGTTAGAACGTTATTTTAATCCATGAAATCGTTCACACTCCCATTATTTCTGTCTGTACCTTTGACGCAGGGCAATAGTTGAGGATTAACATATAAGCTGGGTATGTATAGATGCAACAGAGAAAGAACATAAACAAAAACATATATGGATCTAGTCCGCAAGAGGGAGCACAATTGTGGCGCATTCACTTGTAACAAGTGGAGTAAACAAAAGTGGAAAAACCCGAATGGGTATGAGTTTGCGTATCTATACGAACTATCTTCTTCTTTATGGGGGATGTTTCCAGTCGAAAAATTGAAAGAAAGCGTGAGGCGAAACAAAATAAAAATTATCACAAATATATTAACAAGCCACCGAACCCTATAAAATCAGTTTAAATCACGTACGATTTACGACAGTAGATTAGATTATTTGCAGCACTTTCCCAAACCATTTGTATTCTTTGCCGTATATTTGTAAATCTGTAGTGACCACTTTCAATCAATTTTTTAGACACTTTACAGTCTGATTCCTCATTTCGAAAAATATAAAGATGTTTCGCTGACTGTCTTTCTAACATATCTCACCTGCTTTTTGGCTGAAATCAATCCCACGTATTGTTGTGTTTTTAAATAGTAATGGCAATCGATGTGAGGTTTTAAATAGTCGATGGCACTAGGTTAAATTGGTCACAAGATCAACGATAGCAAACAACCTCCCTTCATCTGAGATATCATTCGTGAAGCTTCGGTACGATGAATAATATCAACTGTGGGACGCCATAGCACCGAGATTTCTAATTGACATAGAGCGAAGTCGAAATGGCACCGCATGATCAGCTTTCCGTAGTACCACCCACCGCTAAACCCATGTAAGAGGGTCGATCACATCTTTGGTACTGCTTAGATATGCAAATTCTGTGTTATTAAACTCGGTGTCCAAAAAGTTCAGCTTTAGGTAGACGCACTTGATTTTCTCTGCCGATGATTTATTGAATTTCTCCCCTGTTTGAGGTGTAGAAAACAATCTGCAGTCTAATGTCATGTTTTTCAGGCACAAACTGCCTAACGATGCACCACATACGACGGCAAAACACTAGCGTTGTGTTCTTGCTTGTTGTTGGCATTTTGAGCTTGTAAAAATGGTTTCCCCTTTCCAATGTAGCCATTAGCCAGTGAAACTGAGAAAACTCTATGTTTTCAGAACAGTGAAACTGACAATACTCGATTTTCCCTGAAATACAAAATCAATAAATGTTAATGAACATACTTGAAAGGTAGTACTGTTTAAAACACACGAATAAAACTCGAGGTGAATCATAAGACTGCGGAATTGTTGATTTTTATGTGTGTCTACAGCTCGGCCCTGCTATGGCAAAACACAGTAACTCAAAATTTTGACATTTTGATGTTAATTTCATTTCTAGGTAACCGGACGGCGCTAGTTTCATTTCCAAAAGTGTCAAGGCACCTAAATGGACCGTTTGGAAGATAGCACCCTGTATCTCACACACCTTTTTTGAGTTTTGGCTCCTTTTTTTCTGGCAAAACACAGTATCTCAGAGATACGGTAGTTTGCCGTGTCTCTATCTACTTGGGCTCTCCAAGTTTTGTTACGGCAAAATAAAGTAACTCTGAGATACTGCTATTTGCCATAAATTATGTCATAAACAGTGCAACTGCTACAAACAGGAATTAAGAATCAGGTGTGATTTTTCAAGTTATTTTGAAAGTTTTGAAAGGTTTGCGCTACATACTTTTAATGCATAACAATGTTTGACATTCAATATATTATTTTGCCATATTTCAAAGCGTTCTAAAAGGCAACTTAAGTTACTGCATTTTGCCATAACACTATCTTTCATGAATTGTATGGCAAATGAAAGTAACGTCATTTTTTTGCTATAATTCTTAAAAGAAAGAATGGAACTACTTCGTTTTTCTAGGAAATATAGTTCAGTATATGATAAACATTTTAGATCATACTTTTCTGAATTGTTTTATCCCATTCAAAAAAGTGCCAAAGTCAAACTTCGAAGTCAATTTTCTCAAAATGCCAATTTTCAAGTTACCTTGTTTTGCCATAACAGGGCCGAGCTGCTTACGATGGTCTTCCTTCTTCCATTAACTATAGAGTGTACTCTCCAAATTGTTTCTATCTTTCTGTGTGAGTTAAGCCTGAACTATCGATATCATTTTACTATTTATCACAATTTTATCAATGTTGCCCAAAACATCTGTTAGTTTCAGATAGATAACATGCCCATGTTAGTCATAAAAATGGTAGTAATGTGTTTTCTGTTATATTTTATTTTCTATTTTATTTTTATTTCAGGTATATAAAACAGCTAACAGGCAGCATATGCTGAAAAGCATTAGGTTTACAATATTAAAATACAAATATACATAAGATATAGCTATATTGAAACAGAATTCAAAATAAAGAACATTTAAAAA